>CAHIKZ030000531.1:2025000-2037500 GCA_903632075.3 Acanthosepion pharaonis | reverse complement strand
CGTGAAAGGCAGATGCAAGTTGCGTTTAACATAATTATTTCTGGACTTCCGTTCATGGGAAACGAATTTTCCGACGGAGCAATTAAAAATTATGAATAATGTTGATCTTATAGTGTTTTGATTTCGTTAGTGAACTATTGTTTCTGATTATAATGTTAGATTTTTGTTATTTTCTCAGGGTAGAAGATTAATGTGATATTTTGGCTTTGTTCACCGAAGTATCAAGTACTATTTTAAAAATTCCTTAATAGCGTATTCATGTTCGTTGTAACTGTTGTGTCATTGTTTACGAAAGTATTTATATTCTTGCTACTGTCGCTGTGAACTAGACTTATAATTGCTTAGTTTTGAAAGGAGCATTTTAATTCAAAATTCGGTTATACAGTTTACAAAAGAGCTTTTAACGAATATACATTATTACGTAGAGAATATTTAGAAGGATTATTAATAAACAGATTTCCATAGATTAACTCATATTTTTATAAAATTAACTTTCATAAAACCCATACAAAATTTATCTAAGATTCGTGACTACGCGACCTAGAGGACGAAATAAGTAACTCGATCAACATAAATAAATTACAGAAACAAATATACTCACTCGACGCACACGCATTACCGCCCAAATTCCGCGAGAGCACCAAGAGATGTGATACAAAAAAAAACAAAAACATAGGCACCCCAAACTCCAACTAGCATTTTCATGAATTATGCCCACAGACAGGTTCAGACTGACACAAAAATGACATTAAAATTCACAAACACACATACACGACTAAGACACATGGGGTCTACTGAAATTGACCAATGGGAAACGACAGAAAAACTAAACGTCTCGAAAATTTCTCTCATAATTCATTTCCACCAAAAATTCTTATTACGTTTAAATAAAAACAAAACAACTTAAATATATAAACCTTTTCATATTTGTTACTTATCCTATCACACACAACAACCTTATATATATATATATATAGATATATATATATATAATGAAATGGACCATGTCGACAATAATTTTAAGACATGGGGAGAAAGAGAATTTGAATGTATGATTAGATGTATAAATGTGCGCATATATATATATATATATATATATATATATATATATATTGTATATGAGAAGAAAGAGAGTTTTGAACCTATGTGTAGATGAATAAATGTACGCAATGTGTATATGTATGTCCGTAATATTCATAATTCTGTAATATGATATAGCTAATTATATTTTCATAGATATATTCAGACTGACGTTTTTTCATAATCAATTGTCAAGAAACCTCTGACATTCTGTCAGATTTATCAGTATATGAAAACTCAATATAAAGTTATCTTTCAATATTGGAGGACTTTAGGCAAACTACAAAATATAACAAAGTTATGACAGGATACAATATCGAGTGACCTGTTGAATTATTCTCTAAATCTAAGTCCTCCCCCAAGATAATTTCGATAATTAATCAGAGAGTGTCATTTTTTTCGCTCTTAAAATATTTCTTATATTTTGCTTTATTTCTTTTCCTTTCAATGTTTTTGTCACGATCGATCAGAATAAATAATTTAATATTGCAACGTCTGTTGAATGTGGATAATGGACGAGAATGCAGTCATATTCTATCAGGTGTTTCAGAAATATTTTCTTGTCAAAATACACTTCTATGGCGTACTGTATATTTATTTTCACATATGTTGGAGTATTAAGCAAACACTTTATCATTCTCTACGTAAATTTTCCACTCTCTGCTAGAATTCTATGTATATTGATGTCAAAACAGGATTATAATATGCATATGCATTACAGAAAATAACACCTTAGCACATTTATATTTCATTTCAATATCATTCTCCTGTATTATACAAATCAACCACTTCAAAGAGGTTTCTCTGCAGATATAAATAAGCTATTTCAATTATGTCCATAAATAATTACGGCTTACAAATATGATAATGCGGATAGTGAATGAAAATTTAGTTTTCAAAATTTAATCTATTACTTTTGACTAAAATGAACATTAACATATCTAAATCTGTTTATTCATGTTTTATATTCCTACGGAGGCACGATAGAGTAATAGATACTGACAAGGATTGAGAAATTATAGCGCCGAGTTCGAATTCCAGTCGATCGCAGTGATCCTAATAAACCATTCAGGATTCTTAAATTCAATTTATATATCGAAACATGTTTCCTTCTTTATGACGTTTTTCTTCAAAATTTAGAAACAAAAATCACACATAAAATTAATGGGGAAATGATGATCTCTGTCATAAAATTAACCGTATACAAACATTTAAACAGAAATATAGAGTAATCGGAGAGATGAGCTTGAATTCCATATTCTATTGCATTCACTCACGTGCTAGTACCCTTGGGAAACACCTATTTCTTCCCCCAGATATGTGTAAATAGCAGGATAGACCGGGTTCTAACAGACGTAGATGGCAACTGGTCTACTGCAGAAAGAAATGGTAACCTACTGTGGAAAAATCTGCCTTGTCAGCCATATATCGAAAGATACAAGATCATCTAAGCGTGTCTCGCGTATAGCACATACCTGACTGAAATGTTTTATTATTCTAATGGTAAATGAAGAAATGGCATCATTTTACGTTATTACAATGCAATGATGCCATTTAAAACGAGAAAATTCACTTCATGCCTTTGAATTAAGTTTATAAATTTTTTCTCTAATTTTTTCGGGTTATTATTATCATTGTTTACCTTATCTATATTCGCAATATTTTCTTCATATTCTTTGTTATCATCAGGATGTTTCGGCTATTGCGCACTCCGGCCTTTATCATGTGCTTGCTGTGCGTGTAAATTACACAGATGTATTAAATGAACCGTTAGAATAATCTGCTAGCGTTATTCTCATGTCACGGACTATACCTGTGGATATATCTTCTAGTTCTTTCATATAACTGCTAAAATTTACCTCCATCAGTCAGGATCTACAGGGGACAAAACCAGGTAGTTTAAATAATTGTGTCATGACATTAGTGTTTATTACGTTTTACTTTCATGCTCAGTGAAAATAGGGCAAGCAATAACTGAACATTTTTAAGACGATCAATATTGCTAGAAATAGTAAAAGAAACTACAACTAAGTCCGTAGAATAGTCAACGATTTAATACCAGATTGTTACACGGGTTGACAAGCCCCTGATAATGGCATGAGGCCACAACTATCAAAACGTCAATCAGTAACAATAAAACGAGGATATTAGACCTAATGAAAATAGTGTTTACCAAAAAGCTTTCGAATATTACGAGTGTAATAAATATCATTTGGTTATTATTTATTAAATATGATTAAAAACTAAGAGTTTTACCTGTCTATTATTCCAGACATTTCCTCAGTGCTGAGGAACACTAATAATGACGGACACTCGAAGATTTTGGAATCACTGTATAGTAAGTGCTACCGACGATCTCTCTTTCAGTAGAGGGAATGTTTGTTGTGTTAAAGGTTATTAGCCTTTGCTTTTTTTGGTTGGCATACAACGTTTTGTGGGTGTATATTTTCAGTCGCTGCGTACCTATCTTTTGCCCTCGATATAAGATTTTATTGTTCTGGTATGTATATTTATTCAATAAATTTAGCTATAGAAGAAAACAATCAACGAGTTTATTTGATTCACCTTAAGTTCAATTACCAATTAACACAAATGTGCAACGTCACACTACGACCCGATTTTCATTAATATATTTTGGATAGATTGAGGATATATATATATATATATATATATATATATATATATATATATATACTGATGATATTCAGTCACCCCCACGAGGGTGTCATGTGGCACAAGGCCTTTTTAACGTGGGCATTCCGAGCCCGTGTGCTCGGCCAAAAATATGCCCATTGAACCCGTATAAACGGGTTCAGGGCCGGTCTACCTCCCCGAAGGAGACTCCGCCCTTCGGCGGAGCTTTCTTCGGGTTCCTCCCGTCCGTAGGAAGAGAGTTGAACCGAACAGTCGCTCAGAAAGTACTGAGTCGGCTGACTCTCTCTCTCTCTCTCTATATATATATATATATATACACACGTTTCATTAAATATGATATTTTTAATATAATCTAAGCTTTCGGCTTACTTAAGCCATTATCAAAGATGTAAATCACAAACATATTAAACAATATACGGACACGACAGTGATGATAGTGATCAACTATGTAAACAATGGCAGACTAAGCAACGATAAACACGCGCATATAAGACGCTAGAAGCGAAAATCGCACCGCATCTCATGACGTCACACATGACTACACGAGAGTGAATTGTAGAATGAAGTAAGGAAAGCCGTTGGTATAAACCAATGGCTTCTGTTACCAATTATAGACATTTAAGAATATTTGTAGAGATGCCATAATTGATTTTGTTTAGGTTGGGTTTTAACTGTTTGATCTATAATGCTTCAAGTATTTTTAGTTTTTGTCTATTGTTTTCATGTCGAGTATAGTTGTGTTTTCGACAAGTATTTTACGGAATTGTGTGTGCGGGCAGGCATGTTGTTTTAAATGCCTAAAAATGTTAGAGTTTTCGTTAAAATGTAGTGTCAAGCGTCGTGAAAGCGAGTTTGTGGTGTGACCAACATAAATATTATTTAATTCGTTGGAGATACACTCTCCCAAAGGGCACTTGAATTTATAAACTATGTTGGTTTTTTGCAAATCGCTAAACGGGGGAGAAGAATCATTGCGAAGTATTAAGTTGGATATACTAGATTTAGTGTAGTATATGATTAATTTAATTTTTTTGCTAGGATCTGTAGTTGATATATTAGAATTTACTAAATTTTTTGTATGTTTTCATCTTGTTTATAATTAATATGCATTTGATTACGATATAAGAGATTAATATATTTGAGATCAGTAGAAGCAGTATTATGTACAATTTGCTTATTATTGAGATTTCTAAGAAAGAATCTTATTTGTTCATCAACTATATAGTTTGGAAAGCTATTATTAATAAGTGTCTGTTTTATATTCTTTAGTTCACTGTAAAAAATATGTTTTGTGGATGAATTAGTTTCTGCACGATGTATTAGATTCTTTATAATTGCTATTTTGTAGGAATATGGGCATTCGCTCTTGTAGTAAGTGTACATGAATTTATGCTTGTAGGTTTTTTGTATGGCGAAATAGTAAATTTGTTATTATTTGTGTTTATCAATATGTCAAGGAAGGGGATTTTATTATTAGTATTGAGTTCATATGTGAATTTAAGGACAGAATTATTTTGGAACCGTTTTTGAAGTTGAATTATTTCATCTGTATTTTTAACTAACATAAGAATATCATCAACGTATCTTAGGTAGATTGATGGTTTTTTAAAATCTGTAAATAACTTATTTTCGAGGTTCGACATGTAGAAATTTGCTAAATTTCGGGGCCCAATACTGAACCCATGGAGACACCATCAAGTTGTATATATATATTGTTATTATGATCGAAGAAAGGGACTTCAGTAGTACAAGTTAATAGTAGTTTTTCTTAATATATTAGGATTAATTTTAAGTGGGGGTAAAGATGAGTTACTGTATATATTTCTCATAATTATGTCAATAGTTTCACTAACAGGACATTGGTAAATAAGTTTTCAACATCAAGTGAAGCCATGATTTCATTGTCAGGTTTTTCACTTTTTAGGATTTGGATTACTTCTAATGTTGACTTAACACTATATTTACCAGGAAGATAGGGAGGAATAATTTGGTTGATGTATTTTGTTAGATGATATACAGGAGTTGGAATTTGCGATATGATAGGACGGAGAGGATAGTTAGGTTTATGTGTTTTTATAGTGCCATATACGTAGCCAGGTCTATAATCACCAACAATTTTAGGGAGTTTTAAAGAGTTCTGTTCAGCATTATTAGCATTAATAAGTTTATTAAGCTTTGATTTTAGTTGGTTGGTCGGGTTCTTGTTAAGTTTTTTAAACTTTATGTGATCATGGAGTATGTGGTCTAGTTTTTTGTTGTAATCCAATTTGTTTAGGATGACAAAAATGTTGGTCTTATCAGCGTTTTTTACAATAATGTCACGGTGGTTACGTAGTTCTTGTGCGGCAATTTTATATATATATACTGATTATCACCTTTTTTGTTATTTAAAACCAAAAATTATTTTGAATTTAAAGAATAATTGTTTACTTATATTTAGAGTGAATTTTACGTGGATAATATTCCTGCTATAGCAATGTGTTTTCCAGATACACGTCCAATTATATAAACCAGTCTGACTATTTAACCCAGGAAGAGATGGGAAGAGGAGAAGGAAGGCAGATGGTTGCTACAAAGGAATTGACAGTTACATGCCCGTGGGTATTGCAGGTCTTTAAGTTGCAGGTGATCGGTCGTGGTTAAATCTAGAGAGGGATGGGATCCACCAGATCAACTTACTGAAGACACACTAAGCATGAATGAATATGTTTACGGCTTTCAACCCAAATTCATTGAGGAAATGGATCAGATGTTCCTCTGCGCAAAGACCGTACGACCACACTCCATCACGTGACTGATAAATATAATTAATTTTCTTCTTTTTTTAAATCGGTATCACTCAAAGCAAGTTATACAGACACTTGAACGCAAGTAGTTACGTGGTTACGTGGTGTGGAGGAATTAGGAAGAGGAACTTTAGTAACGAGAAGAAAGAGAAACGAGCAATCAGGAAGACGGTAGACAGTGATTAACACTGCATTTAAATTTTGCAGGTTAAAGTTGGCTGGAAAGCATGGAGCCGAAAGGGAGTTCCACAAGAGAGATATGCGAGATAAGTAACTGCCAGCATAGAAGTTACGGCTAATCTAGCTGGCTCAATTGGAACGTGATGAGACCTCGACACCAGTCTAGTATTGCGCTTAAATTCAGAGATCAGAGGTACCATAGCGAAGGTCACAGCAGAAAAATTAACATGTATGTATTTAATAAAACGGCACAGGGAGGCAATCTTTCAACGCAATAGATTGAAGCCAAGCCGCCAGATCAAGACGAAAAATATTGCAGAATTTTCTTTCGATCTTATCAGGGATCTCTAAGTATACAAAATGTGTACCGGACAATATATGGCAGCAATATACTAAGCATGGACGAATGGTAGACTTATAGATGTGCAAGATAGATTCAGGAGAAAACAATCAGTTTCCGTGTTTGTTTGTTTTTTATACTGATCTCAAAATATGTTAATTCATGTTTTGAACATGGTATTATGCGAATATTTTGGTATAACCACAAATATATTGCTTTAGGATTTTTCTTAATGTCTGCGGAAATTGTTCAGCATCCACTGCCATATATTAGCGTGAATAGTGCATTAAAATAGATTTTTTGCGTGTGAACATTACATTATAAATTCTTACCGAATAAAAATATTTTCCTAATACAAATCTTACTATTTAAATCCTATCTGAGGAGAGAAGAGTTTAGTTCATGCCTTACACAAATGTATTACTTCACTTGCGAATAAAGCGAAGCTGTGTGAAATTCAAAATCTACTTTCTGGGTTCTAATTTCAAGCCGCTATCACTTACAACACAGACATATATGAAAGATTACATATTTCATTGCAGTTAAGCAGATTTGTCTCCGTAAGGAGAATTTCCGATCACTCTATATCTTGATATATCTTTTTGAAAGAAAACGTTCACTATCAAAGCAGTCTGTCGGGTTTTATTTTGTATTTGGCTAACAGAAATAGATTATTTTCTTTTATCTGCCTGACCTTCTCGTCTCGAGTACGTAGTTGAAAACTTCGCTCGTTTTCCACTTCCTTGATTGCGAAATGACTTTTTTTCATTTTTTTTTACCTTTCATTTTTAATGTGTATCATATTTAATAGAGAATCAAGAGGAAAACGATTCGTGTATGCTCATAAAGTTTAAATAATTCTATTTTAAGTCTGATAATTTTGAATGTTAGATATCATCTCAGTTTTGACATTCAGCGACACTTGTCAATACTGTCATGAGATGTCATGAAACTTTCATGCAATACTCAGCAGAGCAAACCGATTACGTTTCGCTATCATATTCTTAAAACGAATTCAGAGAAGCGTGAATACTTAAAGATTTGTATAATATTCAATTCTACATACCACCATTTAAACATGTCTGATTGTAAGACATTTTATTTTTCAAAGCAAACATATTTCCAATGATTCGATTCCGATTTAATGTCACTGCATTTCCTTTATTCAAATCTTATCGTCCATTGTTCTATAATGGATAACGGCTCGGAATGAGAAATCGGAGAGCCGTGTTCGAATCACAGTCGGGTTTGTTACATTCACATACGCGCAAATACTGCTGGAGAAGTTTGGAATTCATCTCTTCTCCCCAATTTGAAGTTGAATAGCAGAAAAGAATGTGCCATATAGCTTGTTTGGCAACCAGTCTTCCGCAGAAAGGAACGGGAAAATTTTTTTTTTAAAATTTAGTCTGTCCCGAATTAAAAGAGACATAGTGACTCAAGTATGTATCACCTATGGCACTTAAATGAGAAATTTATGCTTCTATTTTACACGTTCACATTTTAACACCGTACATAGTTTTTATATCGATATTATTTTTTGATCTCGTCTTTTACCTATTCTTCACTATACAGTGTGGTCTGAAAGTATTGTCACCTTGCTATAATAAAATTTTCGACTTCAGATGGCTGACACTTGTTCCTATAATTTGGAAGTGCATCTTCCCGATGTGTGACAACGTTACTGCAAGTGAGTAATCTGAATCCAGTACACGTGCTTTATATATATATATATATATATATATATATATATATATATATATATATAATAATATATCAGATCAGTTGCATCCGCTACATTGGTTTCAAATTTAAGGTATTCTCAGAAGATATTTCTATTTGTATCGTCCTCTTCTTGTGAATTTATCTTTTTAAACAATTTTACGTTAGTTAGTGTTTTGTTTTTTTACAAAAAATAAAGCGTTAAGTGTTCAGTTGAAAAATCACTTGAGAATACCGTAAGGTTAAAACTAAGATAGCGTGTTCAATTGTTTTTTTTTATTTGTAAAGTTAAAAGCTCTATATATTATTTTTACCTTTATGTTTTTTCACAGGTGTGTTGAGCACTTCTTACTACTACTGTTTCAACTCTGACCATTAAACTTTTACATATAATTAAAAATATCCTTGTATGCTACTTTATGAATAATGAATGGATTTACTATAACTCAGAACGGCATGTAAAGGCCGGAAGTAGGAGTGAGTTGGGGGTAACGCAGAGAGAATGTAAGAAGAATTTTACTTGTAGACTTATACAACATAAGTTTTGTTTTAATATTGCCTTCTTGTTTCATTAATTCAAATTCGTCAATTGGTTTCCCGATAGTTGAGTTATAGCGTAAGACTAAAAGTTAATTCATAATTAATCCCCATCGATATAATAGTGTTTAACATAACGGTTATCGTAGAGATTATGAAATTCATCAAGCACAATGTTCAACAGCACAGGTAGCAAACATTACGGGTATTAAGTATATATATATATATATATATATATATATATATATATATATATATATATATATATCGCATACACAGTGATTCACTTTGTAGATTCACCAAATGGCTCACCAAATAATATTTAGAATATCAACTGCTAAAATTATTCCAACAAAAGTCTAAGTGAAATTTCGGAAACATAAAAAATTAGCAAATAAATCTATTAATAAATAAGATGGCTTCATGTCTCTAAGACGTAAGAACATATGACATTTTCGCGAAATTCAGAAGTGTCTTTTTCCAATCATTGATATACGTGAAACAAACAAATTATAAAAACGCGAGCATGAAAAAGCCTAGGAGTTGTTAAACTGTAAAACATATACGAATATTTACATGATCATTCAAAGGAATGCAGATATACTTATCAGCACAACTGAGGATAGCCACAGAAAGGAGGCTCCCCCATCTGCCCGGATTCTTCCGGAAGGAGGTAGCAGAAGTGGAGAAGGCGTTTTTTTTTTTCTAATCGGAGTAGATGCTGTAGTTGTAGTATCTGTTCTATGCTGGGGGTCTTCTCTCCTCCCATGCGTTCCCTCATTCCCGTTACGTAACACCTATTCCCTAGCGGTGATATGATCGGCTATTACCAGCCAAGACTAGCGGCCCGACTGTAAACAAGCGGTTCCCACCTTAAAAAATGTGTCACAATCTGGTTCAGTGGGAGGGTCAAGGAAAATCCCTGACAGGCAGAGAGAGAGACACACACACACACACAGGCTCATATTGTTTATATATCTTCTTGACTAATAGGCTGTCGCGGATAGCTGCTGAGCCACCTTTTTTTGTATCAATTCCCATAGAGCTAACTAAGCTAGCGAGCGATACTTTCAGTTTGGGGGAGATAGCGAATAATCTGGTGTGATCACGGTTTTATTTCTTTATTTTTTTTGTGGCCAGCGAGCTGAAACACTCGTTTAGGATGATTTGTGACTTCGTCATAGCAAAAGAATTGGCTGCTTCCAAACATTTCCGTCAATAAAATCTAAGGCACAAGGCATGGATTAACCAGTCGTATGGGTTTCAGGTAATTTCCAATGGCACCGGACGCTGAGATTGCCACCGCAGTTCGATTTAAGAAAGAAATCACCTGCTCCAAAATTTCAGTGTTTATAAATGTTTAAATCCTTTGAGACTTCATCGGACAAAAGGAAGAAACACATCACTCAAAAGCGTTTCCCAATTTCTCACAGATTCCCCTCAAAATATATATTGATATAAAAACTTATATATATATATATATATATGTGTGTGTGTGTGTGTGTGTGTGTGTATCCATAGATATGTAGATAAGCATTTTTTTCTGATAACACACATTGTGTGTGTATGTGTGTTAGAAAATGTTTAACTTCATGCATTATCGGAAAATTTATTAATGAAATTATATAAGTTATTATCATAGTATCTACAATATTCAAAAAGAAAGGTAATGAGACACAATGCCTACAGGAATAAATGTATCAAGTCTCAGATTATCTTGTAATGAATAATCAAATTAATATAGAACTAATGTTTTCGAAATTTTAGTTAACATCAATAGGTTCTTCAATAATCTCCAGATTACCGAGCGGAACCTTGCTTGTATGCGTATATAATTAACATAGATTTAAAGTATATGATAAATTTATGATTAAATTGTTCAATATCAGGTATAGAACATATGCAATTATAAAAGTACTGACTTAGGTCAACACCGAGCGGTGAGAGTGATTTATGCTTGAACGCAATCTTTTCGCCTTCCTTCAAGCGTGGAACATTCTATGTAAAGGTACATTTTGGGTAATCTCACAAATTTACCTATAAATGGCTTTTATCAGGAATATCTCTTATTATTGTAACTGATAATGAATGTCCAACATACTCTGTTACTTGTTGGTTCGACGTTGAATATAGAAGCAAAACAATAAGATTTTATAAGATTTTCTTATTCGCTAACATACATCGTCTGCGTTATAAACAATCCCTGAATGAGATCTATTTATCAGGCCCAAGAAACTGTATCCGATTCATCAGAAGGTGGACATAAACATGTTTTACATACATCACGCCAAGGTATAACGCTTAAAGATTCCAGTAAATAACTAAGATGTTTCACATACGAAAACGTTTTATTAAAACGTAATCTTAACATTAGCACCAATGCGGGACTAGAAAACCTATGTAAAATCAACATATTCAACACCAACGGAACACTGAATCAATATATTAGTAACACAATAAGAACACATTTTTTAGCGATTAACAAGCCACTTATTAAAACTATTTCGATTCGTACCCATGACAACACCACAGAAAATACGATTATTCATGTATGTCACACATTCGTAGACCATTCTAAATAAAATAGCAATAAGCAGTAATCACTGTAAAGAAAAATACGCCTCGAAGTTATCTTCATAAAAATGAAACTTATTAAAATAACGTTTAACATAGGAGATGACATTTTAAAATATTTAATATTATATTCGTGTTTTCCTGTCAAAGAGTAGTCTGCAAGCCTTTTGCACGTTACATCAATTCTATGCAATGCATATATAATATATATGTCTGCGTATAAATCGACCTTTACGACGAGACAAATAAATGAAGCAAAATTTCCTGAATTGACCCTATACCTGTAGTATAAGACGACTGGTTATTGACCATATGAAGATGATGTTATTGGAAATGTTACTTACTGTATCCATATAAAATAAAAATAATCGAAGTAACAAAACCGATTCTATATCTTTTCCTACACACACTCTTTAAAAGGGAAACAATATTTTCTTTATATTTTTTTCACGTGATCACTTGTAAATACTTATTATCTACACAGTTACGAACAGCCTGGTGTACGAATGGTCATTTACTTCTACTTCATTGACATTCCAAAAATACCGTTAATAACAGTAAAACAATGTACGGTAATAATACATTTCACTTCCAACATATTTTACGCTATCATAACTCGATGTCTA
>CAHIKZ030000531.1:2000000-2022500 GCA_903632075.3 Acanthosepion pharaonis | reverse complement strand
TCACCCAAATCTTTTCGAATCCTCTGCATTGCCCCGTGATTGTCACCCAAACATTCTCAAATATTCCTATTAGAGCTTAATTTGCGAATTACATGTTGTACAGTATGCCGTTTCTAAATTTCTTGGTGGGGAAATTTGCGTCTTGCAAGTCTTTCTCGCATAGACGGTGCCCAGCTGGCCCAAATATACCGAGAAGTGGAATAAATAACATCAAATAACGTGCATGCGTGAAATTAAATATATAACATTACGACAATTTATCCATGACATTATATATATATATATATATATATATATAGAGAGAGAGAGAGAGAGAGAGAGATAAGGTGGTGACTGTTTTATACAAGTGAACACACACTTTGTTCACTTCCTATATAATTGTCAAAATATATTTTAAATTACGTATAAAAAGTAATGACAGAAAACCGAAATTAACTTTAATAAGCAATATATGAGCTAATTAAAAATAGATAATGTTGAGAAAAATAAAATTCTAAGAAAACTGACAGAAGAATAATAAATTTAGTCAATATGTCAAGTAAAATACAGAATGCGGACATATGCATTTCATTTGAAACTTTTATATGTAGAAAGAAATTTATTTGATTAATTTATTTTTTTATAGTTTGTCAACACTTTCCTGGTTATTTAAATCCAACAAATAGTTTTAGATTCTAAGAATTTTTAAAGTTTTTAAGACAATAATGGTTTAATGACACAGGTCTAATTAACCCATAGTTCGGGCTCGAGGAGGTGGATTCATTTTTTCCAAAAGGATATTTGTGTTGAAGTGAATGGAACGAAAACAACGAGAACTGGAACACGTGTGGCACCATGCATAATTAGAAAACTGAAAAGAGATATTCATAAATATATGATTTATTTTTTTCGGTTTGTTAACCATTTGATAGTTATTTAGAGATGAAGAATATTTGGGTTTTGAGAATAATTCTCTAATTGCATTTAGGCGATCCGAAAGAAAGAAAGGGAAAGAAAGAAAAAAGAAAGAGAAGTAGATGGTACAAAACCCGGTCATAAGCACACACGCTTAACTGACACATAACAGGTGTCAAATGATATCTAGGTCAAAGTACCTGACCGAAATCCACGAAAAATGGAAGTTGTTATAATTGGTTGAAGAAATAGAGTTTAGAGATAATAAAAAAAAGAAAAGGAAAGACAGAAACATAATACGAAACAAGGTCGTGGCGAAAACACACGCTCGACTGGCACATATCAGATGTCAAAATTATCAGGTCAAGCACTTGATCTAATTCCGTGTCCACGGAAGATGGAAGTTTGTTTAAGTTGGCTGAAGAAATAAAATTTTAGGGACAATGTAAAAAACGAAAAGGGTGTCATTGAGATGATAGGTAACAGATGGGGAAATGTATACGAAAACAAAACATTAATACACGGAACCCAGACAATTTCTGGGGTTGAAAAAAAAACACCCAAAGTGAAAATGCTTTTTGGAGATAATGTAGATTTTATTATCGGCCAGAGAAAAATGGAATATTTGTATTAGCTCGCGAGAAACGCCGACAGGTCTAGGAAAATCTCTTTCTTAGATCGTATCCAATTAGCGGCAGGCTGTTTTGACAGATGCCACGTGTGGAAGGGACCGATAGCGTCATTCTATCGTACGAAAAGGACAATTTAAATTTTGTTTATTTTAAGCAAGGTGTTTCTTCCCCCAGAACAAAGCCCCGGATTGTACACGCCCGATTAGAGACGTCACGAAGGAAGGAGGGAAGATACCAACCAGAGTCTCATTAGCCGAGGACAGTCACATGATACATGAGGGAGGAGGAGAGACACCCGAACAGAGTTTCATTGGCCGAGAGCGGTCACGTGATGTGCGAGGGACGAGGAAAGATGCCCGACCAGGACCCCATTGGTCGAGAGCGGTCACCTGACATACGAGGGGCCAGGGGAAGCGGGTATGCGCCTCCCCCAGGAGGCACAGTAAGGAAGTAGGAGTGAAAGTAAGAGCGATAATGGGAAATCCCTAATCAGAAATAATACGACTTTAGAATTATCAAGAAAACCCTGGCGCCGACAGACCCACCCCAGTTTGTTACGGCGTCAATAAAAGCAGGACCCCAATCGACAGAAATCAGTTGCAGTTACGCCGCAGACAGCGAGGGAGCTTGAACGCGGGCGGCAGGCCCGGTTCATTCGCCCCCTTGCGGGCAAGAGAATCCGAAGTGAAGAAATTCGTCCAACCCAAGTCGAAGTGAAGAAAATTGCCCGAAAGCCGAAGAGAAGTTAAGTTGGAGTTGGGGTTGCGCCTCGGACGAAGAAGAAGTTAACTTGCAGTTGCGCTTCGGAGAAGTTGGAATCAAACCAAGCCTAAGAAGAGAAATTCGTCCAACCCAAGTCGAAGTGAAGAAATTCGCCCAACTCAAGCCGAAGTGAATAAGCTCGTCCAACCGAAGCCGAAGAGAAGAAGTCGATTCGCGCACTGACGGCGAGAAAAATCAGCCGTGAACGACAGTTAGAGATCAGCGCCCAGTGTCGAAACCAATCCACACCCCGAAATGCAAATTTCTAGAGAGTAGGCAACTCGAAGCCTTAAAGTTGTATGGTAGAAGCTTGGTGCCACAGTCCACAAAACGGGTCGGGAGGTAGGAATAATCTTGTGTAACGAACATTTAGATATAAAAAGTTGATACCTTTTTCTTCAATAATTTTTGACCTTTTGAGTTTTTCTTTTTCTTGTGTGTTATCACCCCCGTTGAACTCAGCTTGCATACGGCCCCAATCCCTGTTTGATCCCGTCTGTCTAAGATCTAATCACAACGTGGGTAGGCAGACCGGAGATCAGTGCAGTTACCCTAGTAACCAGGCGTTGGAAGCGAGTTGGGAACGGCGAGGCTGGTATTCATCTAACCAAAGGGTTAGAACGTCACACTTGGAGCAGCGAGGAACGAACAGCTGACGCCGCGGCAAAGACGTCACAACTGGTGTCGTGACCATAGGACCAGAACCCTGGACCACGTCACGTCACAGTTGGCGCCGCGAACGAGATCGAACGACAGAGTCGACGCTGCGACCAGGGGGGGGGGGTCGACGTCACACACGTCACACTGAGCCATTATTTATTACGCCATTCCTACATCCAATTTTACAGCACAGAATATTCCCACGCGGTCAGTCATGTAAACACTGGTCAGGTTTGTTGTTTCTGCTGATGGTTCGAGAAGTGGTTTCAACTTGACCTGATATTAAGCCGAAAGAAATTCATGACAAAATTTTGAATGTACGAGTAAAGGGAAATCCAAGGCAAATTAAGAGGTCATACTTTCAACATTAAATACATCTCAGAAAGACGAATTATCAAGCAATGTTTCTGTGTGAAATGGATAAAGAATCGTATGATTTTAACAAATTTATACAAGTTTCTTAGCAAATTTTCTTCGAATATCAATACTGTATATCCGCGCGTATAAAAGTGGTGATGCTCTTCCATATGCTAGTATAAGCTTCCAGACAAATGGTTTGTTCATAGATTCAACTTTTCTTGTTTTTTATCATTTTAACCCAAAGTGATAAGCTCTACTGAATCTCAAGGAATTGCTCAGTGTAAACTCCTCTTAAAACGGACAATGAGAGAGCGTGATATGAGACAGAAGATGGAGATTGATGTTTCTTTTAAATTTTTGAAGTTTTCGTTGAGCGAAAATCAAGAACACAGAATAGCGGAATGTACCACAGAAGACACTATTATCAGGCAATTTACAGTTGTATCTTGCAATTTCAACAGCTGAATTGTGAGCTCTAGCTGCGTATTTATAAATTCATGAATTCCCAGTATCAAAGATGGAAGGGCATCCGAATATGTAACTTTATTTTTATTTAGAGAAAAGTCCGAGGTTATGGCGGAAAGCAAAATGGGTGTAGTCGAGACGTTAGGTCTTTATTAATTTAGAGAATCTTACATTCTTTCAGCAATTGAAAGTGATGATAATCCCTATTAGAATTTGAAAACAGTTTTAGTCACATTGAAAAGAAATCCAAAACATTTGAGATAATTACTCTCTCGGATACAAACATATTAAAATAAAATTCAGTCAATATGTTAAGTTTTTCATCGTATTATACAAAGACACAGGTGGACAGGCGTATGATTACCCGACTATAATTAAGAAATTTGAGGTGAACATAAAAAGGCTCATAGGTTTTTGTTGAAACGGACAGGAATAAAATGGTAACCGTCGATGATTTTCTTTCACACTTGTTTAATCAAATAGCATAAAATCACTGGTGCAAACGTTATATGCAAACATAGCAATATATTTAACGGAACATGGTATTTAGTATTTAAAACTTTCATAATATGATCATGAATATTACACTTAGTGTCTAACTTAAACCAGATGTTATTAGCGTCTGCTTTATATTTTCACGTAAAATCAATCAAAACGCACATGTGGCTTTTGTAAGCTACTATCCAACTGAGCACGTTTGAAATTGCATGCGGCTTTTTTTTTCTATTTCAAGTTGAAATTCTACCATTGTTTCTTCAAGATTGTTTCTAAACAGGAAAAGTTGTCTGGTGTTATGATTTATCGCTCGCGCCATCTCTTTCATATATATATATATATATATATATATATATATATATATATATATATATATAGAGTTACATTAAAACAGAATTCAGTCTCCCCCACCACTGGGGCAACATGTGACACAAGGTCGGTTATTTATTGTGGGTTTCCCGAGCCCGTGGGCTCGGCCCAAAAATATTCCCGTTTGAACCCGCATAAACGGGTTCAGGGCTGGTTTTACCTCCCCGAAATAGGCTACGCCGTCCGTAGACAGAGAGTTGAACCGAACAGTCTCTCAGAAAGTCATTAAAATAGACTGACTGGGCACTGCAGTTAAGGTTTTATTTAATAAATTCTGTTGTCCTTTTCTGAACATAGATTATGTAGAAATTGTCTCAAAGTTCTCCATGTCCGAGCGCTTTCGGTTACATAACCACTATCAAGGATGCATTTATTTTTATCTATATGTATGGATTGTTTTATATATGTCTCTAGAGGTACAGGAACGGTGCATTTTCTAGCCATGGCCAGCAAATTTTACCTTGTTCATAGTTAATGATGTTGTGTGTTGGCTTTTTTAATTAGTTATGCTTCCATTATTTAGATGTATTTATGACTGTGGTAGAATAAGAATATTTATAACAGCACTTTAATGAAAAAAAATGAACTCTTTTAAACTTCTTTAAAACATATAATAAATAAATATCTATATGAATACATATACAAAATCAAGAAATTAGACAGATAACGCAATGTATATAAATATCAGAAAGTATAAAAATATTTAGATCCTGTCCAGATAACACTTAAATTTAAAAAAATGAAATTAACATTTAGAATCACGACTAACACACACAATATATATATATATATATATATATATATATATATATATATATATATATATATATATATCATGTGACACGTTTGGTAGGTCTATCAGAAGACATTATTGTAATACTCGGTTTGAGCACTTCGACATGTTGTAAGGTTAGCAAGATGGTTTCGCTAGGTCAGTTACAAGTGCGTTATGAGTTTGATCAGCAATGTGTGACCCACAATTTCAGCCTTGTGTCCCATCTACCCTATTCTTAGTAAATAACTCTTACACGACTCAATTGTCACTTGAACAGATATCGCTCTTCAAATCGGAGAATCTCCTAAAAGCTCTGGCACAAAATTAGCCAACGTAAGACACATCTTTTTTTTTGTTATGAGGAATATTATTGTGAATGGTGCCATATCTGTCTTGGAGTTGTTCAATCCTCTCTTTAAAACTACAGCCGAGATTTAAATGCCTCGTTGGTGATTCATTATCTTCAAGCAACAACCCCTTTGAAAAAGACGAAAATCTGTTAGGCTTTCCCTATTTTACTTGTTTAGTTCCACTGTTAAATGATAGTCTACCAGACTATTATTTTAGAGGGAATAGTATTTCTGCTTGGGGCAGATGGAAAATAAAACAAGTTTGTCGATTTAGATTGGATGTACGAGCGTGAGAACGATAGATAGATAAATGTTTTTCAGTGAGTAGTCTCTTAAACGTCAATCAATATAGTTGTGTTTCCTTTCGTGTCTGAAACGGCTCCCCAGTGACACAGCGACACCACTAGTTAGACATATCCTGTCGCCATAAACGTTAAGAAAATATTCAAGTTTAAAATTCCATGTGTTGAAGTTCTTTTATCTCTGGACTTAAAACATCTAACGATTGCGTTTCAACTTTATTACCAAACTGACGCCGTCGCCCAAGAACACCGCCACCAGGGTAGCAATGCAGAACCAGCAATTCAGACATTTAGTGCAAAAGAACACAGTGTCGCATATACAAGGGGCGAATATACCTCATTCACTTCGTATTACATTGAGAAGATAAAGTTAATTAGTAGATCTTCATCAGAATGATTGCTACTTTGTAGAACAGACTGCCTCGGATCAACTCTTATTACTTTCAACACCCTCATTCAGGAATACTACGTTTAATGGCGACTGAGTTTAATATTTGTGACGTTTCTTGTTAAATTAATATCGAATTAAAAATATACAGATTTAGAATAATATGACGGAAAATTCAACGTCATATATTGAACAATAGTGATAAGTATATTGCTTTACTAGCATTTTGCTTTACAAATTAGTTCAACATTATTGAAATAATTCATTTATACTAAGATGATTGCACAATAAGAAATAGTTACATCAACAAGATCATCTTAATACATATCACTTAGTTTAATATAAATGTACATTAATTGGAACGCAATCGACCTGGAATGTATTTGAGATGAGAATAAAAAGTACAATAATGTGAATATTTGCAAATCTTAAATTTATCAACCAAAGAAATTTACGGCAGTTACACGCTCATATTTTGTACAGAGCTCAAATACGTGTTCTAAATTTTATCCCACGTTTATTCTTGTTTTGTACAATCAATGACAATTAATGACAGAGCAAATATTACAGTTAAACATTTTACTCCCTACCACAATTAACTGTAGCAGCTTTATTTACTGATTTTTAAATCAGTAAATAAAGCTGCTACAGTTAATTGTGGTAGGAAGTAAAATGTTTAACTGTAATATTTGCTCTGTCATTAATCTACGTAGATAACAGTCGTACTTCAAAAAAAGAAAGCAGATATTAAAAATAGAAGTAAATGCAAACTTCCTGATTATAGATCTGCATAAACCTCGAATAAAGAATGAAATTAATATATTTTCGTATTTTTGTCTTAGTAATTGGTAATTACCCTTAGTATTTCAGACGAAGCGAATCAGGCAACGATCGATTTTTTTCAGATAATGATGCAGTATTTTTCTTTTTAATTCAAGTCCAATTATAAAGTTTGAATCTTTTTTTAAACCATCTGTATTTGTCTCTAAACGTAAATGGTATGTAGACTTAGAAAAGACAGCTACGCTTGATACAACTAATCATTACTTGTCTTACATAACCGCTCTAAAATTACCCTAGAGCAAATATCTTCTAACAGAAATGCAATTTTTAATGACTAATTAGCCGATAACATTCTCGACATCGACCATATCACGTAAAAATGACGGTTCCCGAACAATCATTGAAGTTAAGCAAACTTCAGCCTGGTCAGTACAGATGGGTGTCAGATTGTCAAGAATGGATGAGTAGGTGGTGTAATGGATAATGGTTCGGAATGAAAACTCGGAGAGCTGAGTTAGAATTACAATCGAGTTCCTTATATTCGTTTATGTACAAATACATTTGGGAAAGACACGTAGCCATGCCTTCTACTACAAATATGTGTTTAATAGCAAGAACATCTAGACAATAATTTAACCGCAGAAAATAACGGCAAACTACAGCAGGCTTACCGCAGTATGTAACGGCAAATTACTGCAGGCTTACCTCAGAAAGTAACGGCAAACTACCGGAGGTTTACCCCAGAAAGTAACGGCAAACTACCGGAGGCTTACCCCAGAAAGTAACGGCAAACTATCGGAGGCTTACCCCAGAAAGTAACGGCAAACTACCGGAGGCTTACCCCAGAAAGTAACGGAGACATACTGCAGCCTTACCGCAGAAAGTAACGGAGACATACTGCAGGCTTACCGCAGAAAATAACGGCAACCTACCGGAGGACTGCAGAAAGTAACGGAACCTACTTTAGGAATTCTCCTACCTGGTCAAACATAATTGCCCAAGAAAACTCAATTGAACCTAGAATGCTCAAGGCGAGTGGTAGTTTCATGCAACACAGTAAATTGCTAGCAAATCAAATGATTAGCCTGGAAACGTGACTATGATTCTTAAACAGACACGTCAGATCGAGTTCTTCAAATGTATATCATGAACAGATCTTAACGCAACCATACTTTTTCAAAACTTGTGTACTAGTGATACAGAATCTTAAAGAACGTATTACATCTAACTGGAATTCAAAACAGTTACTTGATTAAGATGTTGATATTCCATATTATTTCAAATTTGAGAGATAAAAAGTAATTTCTCCATCTATTCTGGAAAAAGCAATCATATCTAGCCGACATAAGAAAACAGTTTTCATAACAAACTGGTTTTAAAAGAAACATTTTATAAATTTCAGCTGACAGAAGCACTCACTGGTCTGCCAATAAATATCGAATATTTCTCCTTGGGAAATCGAATAATATTGCCATTACCTATGTACGAATTAGATAATACTTGATAACAAAAGAGTTACTTATTTAAGAATTAGTGTATGCTTGCCATCATAATTAACGGCAAGAGGAATGTGTTTTAAGTAATATGCATTATATTGTAAGTAATTTGAGTTTACATCAAGTAGAATTTTGTAATTTAAAATAGTTCGATGTTAAGGTTAAAAATTGAAAAGTTTACAATTTATAAACACCTAAGGAGAGATACCGGTATACAATCCTCATATTACGCATTTACAACCAAAATTATGTTTAGTGTAAAAGTTCCCAAAACAAAATATTTCCTTGAAATCTTTGAATGATCTGAGTAATCCTTAACAGTCAGTAGATTTAATCTGTAATTTCAGATTCTGCTTATTTCTCGTCCTACTACGAGCTACGTATAATCAGATATTTTTTTTAATTTATTTTTCCTCAAGCTATTACCAACTTCCACAAGATATGCTTTGCATCATAACAAAAAAATGCATTAAACTGATTATTTGATTGTATAAGGTCTTAATTGCTTTTATTACTAATAGAAATGTAGGATGTAGTGTGAATTAAAAAAAAAAAAAACTCTTACGGTGATTACAATTATTACAAGAATTGTCCTCCGCTCCTTTTTTTTCTCAAATATAATTTTTAAAATTTAAAATGTACTTCTAAAAATGAATAAATCAATCTTAAAACGGTGTATTATTTTAGCGAATCCTCTTCTATAGCGAAATCAGTAGGTGTCAACGGTACCAACTTAGCACAGCACCGGGTGGGTTATCGTTTTTCGCACACCGCCCTTAATTGTTACACACACATTATATATATATATATATATATATATATATATATATATATATATATATATATATATATATATATATATATTATAATGCGTTTTGTATACATAGAATTCTAAAAAACAAAGCAGTAATCGCGCTGAACTTCAGTACTGAGTATTTAGAGAATAGGCTGATTTATTTTTGACACTAAGTCAAAGATAGGTTTGTGGGCAGACAAGTATACACCTAAAACTAACTTACCTCTGAGGTTAAGCATTTTCATCTTTCATCATCTTCGTGTCATGACACGGTATGGGTTTTCATTTTTCTCCTCCACTGTAGTTTTTAGTAAATATTTTCTTTGCGTTAGCTGTCACTCACTCTTCTAGCAGCTATTTACATATCATCATCATCATCAGAGAAGTGATCCCCTGTTTTTTTTTCCTATTTCCCTTTTAGTCAATATTTCCAGTGGATGTTAGATGATGCAGACCCTCTTTTTCTTCATTACGTGTCCTGAATTTTTAAGCTATCTCTTTCTGATTCAAAATATAAGCGTCCTTTTTCTGTCAATATTTCTTAAAGCTTCGATTTTTTAATGTGTTATGACCGTGTTTTCTGTAAGCATCCATCTATAGAATCATATTTCTGTTGTCTCAAGTATCATTTTCGTCTGGGAGGAGATTATCCAACATTCACTGTCATAGAGGAAGAATGATTGAGTAACCATTCTTTCCATTCTGGGGAAATGTTGCGTAACTTTTAGAATTATTATTCACTATTTCAATGCTCCTTCGGATTGCGTTATCACATTTGCTTTCCTATTTTAGAAAATCTCCCAGATATGAACATTTTCTTAACTGGCTGATTTCAAAATATCCAGTTTGTAGTTTGCATATTTCCTCCTTCTTGTTGTTGTTGACAATATTGCATTTCGTTTTCTTATATTTGTTGATGAGATGTTTCTTCGAGATTTATTTCACTAACTTCTGTATGCGGTTCTGCAGTATCCTTTCTGGGTCAACTTCGAACATGACGTAAGTTGTTCAGTGTGACTACCATTAAAATCATTGAAGGAATTCAACGTCTTTTATAAATGTCTTACTGTAGTATTCGAATAAATCCGCTGTTAATACATATACTTTCCTAACTAACTTTTTCTATTTTTCTCTATTTACTAAATAATGCTTAATAAATACTGCATGACTAATTTACATATCTGTATTAAGTATTTTGATTTTACACCAAGAAAGGTGATAAAGCCAGTAAGACACAATTGGTTACTGCAAGTGATATTAGAAAGATGACAGAGGAAATAAGACAAAAGAAAAAAAGCAGGATCCAATATGGCAGAAGATGACGATTTGCATTGCATTTAATATTTTTAATATCATAGTTGAAAGGAAAGCAAGTGATCAGAAGAGAGATGCACAGAAAAGAAATACGAGCAAAGAAACTATTAGAATTTAGTAGTGAACAATTTCTTCAGCAAAATGATGAGACGTAGCTGCCAATCATGTACTACGCTTACGTTTCAGTCTAATATCCAAGTTTTTTTATTCATTAGATGAGAGTGCTTACAATGTGTTAGAATATTGAGAGTTGGTTCGAGAGTCAATTTAGTAAGGCCTTTATTATACGAAAATCTAATAATTACATCATTGCACTTTTAGATCTATTGGCATTTACAGTTTAAGTAGATTTCTCGGGTCAACTTTCTACACTAATTGCACGAGTGTTTGATGATTACCACTGAATTCGATCAAAGTTCACTAGCTGATAAATCGTCCCTTCACCCCCCCCACCCAATGTGCACATACAAAATGTCATTCATAATACTAAATGTTGTGGAGTGATTTCACAGTGGAGGCTTGGATTTGTATTAAGTCGGTCCTAAAATAGGTTCGACGTACAAAACGTTATGAACTTGATATAATAGGTATAACGCAGAGTTATCTAGTTGTGGTCGCTTTAGTATTCGACTAACTGTCGTCCGAGATCAACTGACTCACTGAGCGACTTACTCGTTACTCTTACTACTCCGACTTATTATAGGTGAGAAAGTCTATTAACTATAGAATAAATGTATTCCACTATAACACTAAATTACATAAGAGTTTATTTAGTTAACAGCATAGGACCATTTTACTATATTAGGTTAACCTTCCCGACGAGATAGATGTAAAACAAACTCATTCAGCAAGCAGAAATAATTTGAATATTGTCTCTGGGATTAAGTCATCTATCTTTTATTTGTCTTTGATTTCGAACTATTCTTAGTTGTATACAGTTTCTGATTTATTCCAGCAAATTCACGTGTAATACTAATCTTCCTCTGAAATCTTTATTACTTCGCTTCGTGATATCTTATATTATTTACTGCATCCTCCATGATTGGATTCTTTATTAGTTTAGACATGGTTGCGCAGAGTATATTTGAATAGAGAAACTAAATCCCAAAATATTTCTTTCTTAAAACATTAAAAATTCTTATCCCATCAAATGTATATAGACACAAGAATATATAGTTTTGACTGATACGAAGGATCAAATACGTGACAATAAAATGGAGGAAATGCATATTTACATAAACGTGATTGTGTATGAAATGTTATTGACTGAACAAAACTGTCAACGAGAAATTTTCAGTAAATCAAATTAACATGACTGTGTATGGAAAGTGACACAACAGGAACTGTGCAAGTTCTGACAAAAATGATATCTATATAAATTAGTATATCTATAAAATCAAACAATAAATAGGATATGTCAAGCGATTTCAAATTCAAAATAATCACTCCGTCTTAAAGGCGATTAGACTGTTATTGTATATGACGAGTAAATGTAGACGATACTCGTCCATCAAGTAAAATTAGAATAAATTTAAAGACAATAATCTTATCGAAAACTTTTTAGCCAATCGCGATGGACTGATATTCCACCATGGCTGCCTCTTGCTATAATCACCTATACATCAAATGAAATTCGAACGTGCGATCAATCGATAAAGTTAATGGGAAAATAGTTGTGTTCCTGTACTGCTCCAGCAAGAAACTGGCTCCTCTTGCTAGCCTCTACGTTTTCAAGAGGCAAATCAGGCTGAAAATTGATTACAGTCGCCTCATATAGACAGAAGCTGCCCAGCCTTTGGTTTCCACTCTCAATAGTGCCCAAAATCGTCTCCGCGTCTTTGTGGGTGACGAATTATTTTCACCGTACAACATTTTCTTACAGATAAAGCGTTTCAAGCAATTCGCTGCTGTATCGCTGCTCCATGGTGAGTGTCCAGATAAACTATACTTCTTAGTTCCTCCAGCCAGTCCATAGCTGCTAGGACCCGTCTTGTCTCGAATATTTTAGCGAACCAGCCACATTCCCTTCGTAGCCCTTAGGGAAGATGTAAGTTACACTCGATCAGCTACTTCCCATTGCCTTTTGGAACCGACTTCGAAGAGAATACATTAGTAATCAATACAATCTTAACCTGATGTTTAACCTTTATATTCTACATATAACCACATAAGTTATGCCTGTTACTCTGAATTGAATACCTCCAATGGAAAGAATTAACAAAATCGACTTATATAAACAACACAAATAATTACCGTATTTGAGGTCATATAATGCACAATTTTTTTATTAAAAGATGAAGAAGAAGTAGAAAAATTCACCTATATCTTTTATGCCATATGTAGGTATAAACTTCGCAAGAATCGGCCGAAATTACCTAACTGCTTTTATTAGCTTAGTCTTTAGAGTAACTTTCATTTACCTCTTGTTATTTAAAAGGCTATTATGCAGGTTAAAAGTGTTATCATTGATAATATTTATTATATTAATTTCTGCATATTTTATATTAGTACTTTGTTTCACTAAAATTATATGCAATAAAATAAATTTCATATTTGTAAAATATATTTGTTTCATTAATATTTTTCTTGCAAGAACTTCCGGTTGAATTAGTATAAATGCAATCAGACTTTTTTATCCTAATTATTCCACTAATAATTTTACGTAACACAGGCTGTACAGATCATATAAAGGATATAATCATGATTTTATAGGCTTGTGTTCTTTTTTTCTTAATATATTTCCTTTAATTGTAATCATGGCTTTCTTAACCAAAATAATACCCATAAATATGGCGTAGGCTATATCATTTACTAATAATTTTTCTAATTACTATTTTTTCTTGATTTGCCCTGCTAAAAGTGGGGTGAGTCTTATATGCTGCCAAATACTGTATTCATTCGTAACTGACAGAAATGTATTTAATGTAGTACGTGTTATTGGTTGATTATAATTATTATAGATGCCATTTTCTATCTTTACCTGTTGAAATATCTATATTGAAATATGTTCCTGAAAGCATTTAAAGATTCTACCATGCACCTGGAATCTTATACTTAGTAAGAACTTATAGGTATGCACCATGATTCTTTCAAATTGAATTTATGCTAAACATATTGTAAGAATAAGATACATATTTGTTATTGCAAGAACCATCGTATATTACCAAAAGTGTGTAACTGGATTAAATTTTAAAATTAAAAAAAAAGAAAAAAAAATTATGACGTTCCAATTCCAGCGTAGTCTAACCAAGTAAAAGAATAACATATTAAAAAATCTATAGATACATATTTCAGGTAAATTTATAAAGCTCTGGTAATAGTTTCATTAAATATTTTCGGCTGTTCATGAGTTTCTTTTTTCTCTGTCATATTACTGTTAGCTGCATGTGTGATGAGGCAAGCGGGCGAAGTTCTCATTATCTGTTCTTGTTTTTTTTGTTTTTGTTAATTACGTGTCAAAGATGCGTGGCACCAATTCTGGATATCACCTGATTTCCAATGCATCGCAATCTGATAGAATATTCCAGAAACTCCCAAACAGTTGATTCTAAAAAAATCCGAAAAGAGCCTGTCTCAAAGCTGACAAAAATATCTCAATCATAAAAAAAAGTTATCACCTCGAATTCTATTAGCCAGCTTTTCAAAAATCAATTGATCGACTCTCCGTGAAATACAAAAAGAAATATGAATATTTGAAAGTAAAAACAGGAAGATAAAATTTAAATAAAAATTCCCACCTGGGTATAACACGTCAGATAATGTTACGAAATAGAGGTAGAACGTTCATCCTGAAAATAAAAAATTCACAACATCTCAGGGATCTGTTAAACAGGGACAAGAAAGAAAGAAAGAAAGAAAGAAAGAAAGAAAGCAATGGATGAAGATTAAAAACTACTTTGGCTAGAATATTGAGAAGAAGATAGTTTTAAGCAAGAATATTATGTTGATGGAGCATTTCACATCGTTTGTACAGTGTTATTGAATTCATAGGCGTATCTTTCAAGTTTAATTATTTATAGCTTCTTCAATCAGCCATTTATGCCATTTATAGATTGTAGGAAATATTAAGCTATGAAACTACACTGGATATTTCACAGTAGAAACGAGAAAAAAAATCGGTTATTCATTAAAATTTCTACTCGTCTTACCCGACACGATAGTTTTTGGTATTACATATTCACTTGAGACTGCGGAGTTTACTAGCATGATTAACTAATTTATGACCCAGCTTCGTGCTCGGGCACATGAGTTTTTATGCAACAACTTTGACGCAAGTCTATTGTTTATGCAGCAACGAGTTGTGATATGTGGATTTTGAGCAGTAATCGAACCGAGAAGTCAAATCGGTAGCCGAATTAAATTCCCGACCTAATCCGTTGCTTGCGAATGCCTTTGAGAACAGAAAAGCATGACTATATCTCTATCAATCCCCATAACTAGACGTTAAATCTCGGGAGATAATAGGTGAAGGGAATTAATTAGAGTGATTAAAGCAGACATATTAAAATGCAAATTAACTACAAAGAAACAATTGTAAAATAAAAAAAAAAAACAGTGAGTCCTCAATGACACATAGCACAGTGGATAAAGGCGTTGGTTAGATCCAGTGACAGAACCCAAAGTTCAATACCGGGTTAAGGCAGTGGAGAACTTTCAGGGGGAAATTAACAGGAGATAACTGATAAGTGACATCCATCAAACATGGCACGTGGAAATAGAACAGTCTACCCCAGTGAGCGAAATAAAGGGTTCAGTTCGAAATTCCAACAACCTGAAGAAAGCCGGAGCGTACAACGGCCGAAACGTTGTGATAAATATGGTGACAATGATGAGGATAATAGTTCGAATAATGTAAACAGTGAGTAATATATCTGCATACGATTAAAAACTGGTTGATCAGTCCCTTCACTTCAGAGGAAAACTCATGAAAAAAAATGCGTTCAACGTGACTAAAATTATACAATTTCAGCCACAGTATATCCAATAAAACAAAACAATATATAATATTACAGGTCAATTACCTTTTAAACCACCCGGGATTCTTTTTGCTTCCAGGGAGATCGTTGATAAATCTTAGTATACATTAATTCCAAAACATTCATGTGGGACATATCTGGGTAATAAAACCGGGCAAGTAACTGGCTTTTAATCAAACGTTCAGCTATCGTAGTGTGGCACCATGCATACCTAGCAAGCTGAAAAGAAATATTCATAAATATATGATTTGTTTTTTACGGTTTGTCAACCATTTGATAATTATTTAGAGCTGAAAAATATTTGGGTTTTTGAGAATAATTCTTTTCTTTACGTTCAAGCGATCTAGAAGAAAGAAAGAAAGACAGAAGAAAAAAAAGGAGAAAAATAAATAATACGAAACCAGGTCGTAAGCGAGCACACACACGCTCGACTGGCATATAACAGATGTCAAAATATCAGGTCAAGCACCTGACCTACTTCCGTGTCCACGAAAAATGGAAGTTTGTTATCAAATGGTTGAAGAAACAAAGTTTAGGGACAATGAAAAAAAATATGATAGGTAACAGGTGGGAAGTGTATCTAAGGATATGAAGACAAACCATTAATACGAAAAACACAGGCAATTCCAGAATTGAAAAAAAAAATATCACAAGATGATGTTGGCTGAAAATGTTTTTTGAGATAATGAAGATTTTTGTTATCAAGCTTCGAGGGAAAAAAAAGTGAAATATTTTTTGAATTTTTTATAGCGGTCACGTGACGCACGAGGAGAATCGGTTGACGCCCTTGTCTGAGGTGTAAGTGTGAGGGGCCGATACGAGGAAGCGGGGAAGCGGGTATACGCCCTCAGAGACACAATAAGGAAGTAGGGTGAAAGTGAATTACCGAAAAAAAAATCCCTAACCAGAAATAAGAAGGGTGGATACGTATTTAGAATTATCAAGAAAACCCTGGCGCCGACAGACCCATCCCCAGTTTTTGATTGCGTCAATAAAAGCAGGACCCCAACCGACAGAAATCAGAGTTTGCGCCGCGGACGGCGAGAGATCAGCCGTGAACGACAAGCAGAGATCAGCCGCGGACGGCGAAACGGATTGCAGTTTGAGCCGTGAACGACAAGCAGAGATGAGCGCCCAGTGTTGAAACCGCGTCAAGATAATTAACCAAGATTCACGCACACTTCTGGACTCTTCTTCAACCAATAACAAGTAGTTTGAAGAGCGACTTAAAATCAGACCACAGAAATAAGTTTTTTTCGACTTTCGTCCAAGGACACGCCGAAACACACATTTCTTAGAGAGCAGACAACTAGAGGCCTTTAAAGTTGCCTAGTAAAAGCGTTGTGTCACAATCCACAGAACGGGTCGGGGAAGTAGACATAGTCCTATGTACCGAGCAATTAGACATAAAAAGTTTGTTACCTTTTTCTTGATACGTTGGACCTTGTGAGTTGTTATTTTATTTTTTTATTATACATAATTGTGTGATATCACCCCGTTAGACTCAACTTGCATTACGGCCCCAAGCCCTGTTTATCTCAATTGTCTAAGATCAAGTCACAACGTGGGTAGGCAGACCGGAGATCAGTGCAGTTACCCTGGTAACCAGGCGTTGGAAGCGGGTTGGGAACGACGAGGCTGGTATCAATCTAACCAAAGGGTTAGAACGTCACGTTTGGAGCAGCGAGGGCGAACAGCTGACGCCGCGACAAAAGACGTCACAACTGGTGCTGTCCGTGACCAGGATATCAGAGCCTGGGGAGCACGTGACGTCACAATTGGCACCGCGAACGGGATCGAACGACACAGTCGACGCTGCGACCTGGGGACGACGTCACAGTAGTACGTGAGTCATTAATTATCCATTTTAAATGCTTCTCCTACCTTAAATTTGCCCAAATACATCGAAGAAAGAAAACCATCCAATTAAAATAAATGAACAAATATATACTGACGGAATCTCACTTCTTTTATGTGCCGTGTAAATTCAAGATGCATGCGATCATGGACCTCCACATCTACCTCTTTGAAACTCTTAGTAATGTTTTATTTTTGCTATCTCTCATAATCTCTGTTCTGGCAAGCATTTACTTAAACTCCTTATGTATGTTACGCATTCCTTTCCGCTGTCCCCGTTACCTACAATGTGTTCTTCAATTGACAAATATTCTAAACCATCTTTCCTCATGAAGGGCACTAGAAATTTCAACTCTCTTTTTAATGTTGAGTTTAATGTCCTTCATGGGATTTTCGCCAGCCTTTTTATAGGACCACACTTGCCTCATTTCTCTTCATCAGATGTAATGAGATTGTTCTGTATACCCTACCATAGAGGTGTATTGATAATGCATAACATACGGTTCTCTTTCTTTGTGTCCATCTAACTTTCCTTGTTTCTTAATATTTGCTTAGTGTTTCAAAGGCGACTTTCTATCTCTATGTGCCTTCTGATTTCGGAGTCGCATTTTCCGACCACCTTTAAAACAATTCATAAAATTTAAAACTAATTTACTATTCATTTTACTACTTGATTTTGGTGTCACCTTTTGGAATTCGCATTGTGAGACGTTTCTTTTTGCTAGCACCGAAATATTCTCTCTTCTTAGAGTTCATGTTTCGTCCTTTCTTCCTTTATTACCTTATCTAGGTATTTGTCTATTTTCCTTTCTGTGTCTGATATCGTAATTGTGTCATTGGCATATATAATATTGTTATGGTTGTGGCTGCCAGTAATGAATCCTCATCGGGGTGCTACCGGTGTCTACGAAGTCTTGAATATAACGAGCATTTTTGGAAATGATAACGAAATTTCGCTTGGCATAGCAAAAGTGACAAGTGAAGCCGTCCAACATCACAAAAACCTTTATTGCGCCTTTTCCTCATCAAATACTTCTCACTATATTCCGCTCTTCATAACCGCTTGCATATTAATCGTATCATCATCTTGCTTGGGTAGATTTAATTTAAAGAATGTTAACCAAAAATCATTGCCTCTTTTTGAAATATAAATGTTTTATAGATTATTATAGATCTTATTTTTAGGTATACTCAAAGTAAATATTTATCGATTTAATGTTCAGAGAACAAATAATTTAAAAAAAAACATCGTAACCTGTCACTAACTTCATATTTCTTTGTCAATATATCTGACATTTAGTCACGGCATCGGAATTGGTTTAGATAAATTTAGTGCTTCGCAAGATAAACGCCCGGCACTGTTTAGATATTCAATGTTCCGTATCATTTGGTAAGGAATTATAGTTAAAAAAAAAAAAAAAACAATCAATAGACCTCGACAAACGATTCCTAAAATGTCTACAATTCTTGCACGATTCCCCGTTAACTTTATAGATTTAACATAAAAGTCCAATATTATCTCTTTTTCGTCTTCCATCCACGAGATCGCTAAAAAAAGAGCATAGCATGATGAAAAAGACTCCAAACTTGACGAAAACCAAATTTTATCGTCTAAATGTTTGTTATTATTAAGAGGAAAGGTCAAAGTATTTTTGAGGTATTTTTTTCCATTTTTTAATCGTTCCTAGCACGTCCGAAATTTTCGTTAAAAAATCTAGTTTTTTTTGAGTCAGTAAAATTCACCATTTTTTCCATTTAAAAAAAAAAATGGAAATCTGACTTTGAAATTTTTTTAAATATCAATTATCATTTTTCCAAAACTTATTTTAAGAAAATCACAAATTATAATGTTTATTTAAAATATTCTGAACCAAACTTAACTTAGCTTTTTTTTGCCAAAAGATGTAATTTGAAAATAAAACAAAGCAGGTCATAAACTTTCGCGTCTCTTGACATGTGATGAATGATATATTTACGAATTCCATGAGGCTAATTTGTTCTACGGAAGGAGAAAAGTGAAATAATTTACATTTACGTGAACAAATTATTTACCCCGTTATTTTTAACGAAAACTTTCAGCGGTCTAATTTTTTTTTTGTACTTAGCTTTCACCTTTACGTTTATGATGCTTTATGGGAAATATATTGTAAAGAAACTAAAATAAAACTGTTAAGAGTGACTTTAAATTTCATATTTCTTAAGAAAGGTATCTAATTAATTTATAGGTACCTTTCTTATGAAATTTTATCAGAATTGTACATAAAATACTATAATTTTATGTACATTTATTACATTCTACTGTTATTTGTATTTGCATTCATTTTATTATTAATTTTGATATTTCATTTATGGAAAAATGTCTTAAATGAGATTAATATAAAAATAAGATCATATAAATTTCATAAGATGATACTGATACTTGTAGGTACCCTTCTCAGTTGAAATTGAAAAATCAAATTAACTTCTCCACACGTGTTTCGCAAAAGTAAATGCCTTAACAGCGGAGAACAATGCTTAACTCAAATAACGCAACTTAATTATATTCTCCTTGGTCTTCCGTACTTTATAATTACAGCTCGAATATAAGCACAAAATTACATTTCTTAATTACTGTGGATCTTCTGATTAGTCAAAATGATACAATTTACAACGCGCTAAAAAAAGATCTATCTCATAAGGACACTTTTGAAAACCGATGCGGCTTTTAACTAATTTTATAATATTTTAACAACTTAAATGTAAAATCTATTATAATTAATGAAATGACAAATAATTGTATTAAAATATATTTTTCATCGAAAATTTTTTTTTGCTTTCAGAAAATATTGTCCATATTCATAAAAACAACTAAAAGCAAATAAAAACATTTGAAATTAAATAATATTTTTGTGTTATTGAGTTTTGTATGTTACAATTCACAGCTGATTTTCAGGTACTGCGGATCCAATTAAAAACAAAAAAAAACATGATTTGCATTCCTCAAAGCCCTGTGCTTTTAATTATTGTAATCACTAAAACCGATGCGATCAATTTCTAGCGTTTTCATAAAATTAGTTATGGGGGGGTAATAAATATTTAAAAAAAAATATTTCTACCATGACTTTCATAAAAAACATATTTATAATAATTTCGATCATCTGTGAATAGTTCCTGAAAGTTTCATTAACATCCGATAATTATTTCTATTTTTTTTTTGATTTTTCAAATTAATGTGTGTCATACCAAAAAACGTGCTAAAAATTGTCTATGTTATTTACTAATTCCGCTGATACAAATAGAAACAAGGTTTTTTTAATCAAAATTTAGAATTTTCTAAAAAGAAGGAAATTTTTTTAAAAATAATTAAAAAAAAACTTTGGTCTTTCCTCTTAATAATAACATAAGCATTTAGACAATAAAATTTTGTTTTCGGCAAGGTTGGCGTCTTTTTCATCAAGCTATGCTCTTTTTTTTAGCGATTTCGTGGAGGTACCTATACTAAGACTAATAAAGCAAACCAAAAAAAGTTTTTTAACATTTCGAACATGTATCTGAACTCAAATTATATCTCGAGGCACGCTTTTAGAATTTCGCAAATGCGTGGCACTGCCGAATTTTGGTAAGGACTTATCCAGTAAAGAATCAATATAACTTGCCTCTGACAGTGGATTCCATCACTCCGACAACGACTGTAGTTCTGGCACGATCGACCTTTGTCCTTTATAGCATTAACACAAAAGACTTATATTCTCTCTTCTCCTTATAATCTTACCTGCTGAGTCCTATCAAGAATAAACTCATTGTTCAAATCTTTATCTTCGGAAGTTATGCCATTTCAAGAAAAGATTTCTTTCTCTTGCTTGGATTGTCTTCGTAAAGATTTCACTTTTATTTACAAAAGCTAAATAATTTCCTATTAGTTACACGATATAATGAATTTTAAAAGTATAATTTAAGAAAATTATAAAATAATCTTATTACATATGCCGTGTTCGTTCAAGATGTGAGCAATCATGGTTCTCCACAATATCCTATCTGATTTAGCACGTAGGTTAACTTTCGGCTGTACCACTTTTTGTTTTGCCATGTATTTACATAAACACGGGAAGTAGGTTATTTCCCGCTTTCTTTTGTCAACCTTGCCGTTATTATATCCACTGAGTATCAAATATCTCAACAACTTTTTCCTCATTATACATTCTAGGAATTTTGACAGTGTCGTACTGATTCTAAGCATAAGGGTCCATATGTTATTTACATGTTTAGCGTTGTGCTCGTAATTATAAATAAACTTTGGAATACAAGATGTTGGCAAAAGAATACTAACGACTACACACAGTCCAATCGAAATGACTTGAACAAAACGATTACACAACAACTTTGGAGAGTTTAGCCAGAAGTTTGTAAACATTACACAAAAACTACGAAAACTGGAAAGATACATGAAAAATTAAACAGACAGACCTTATTCGTTCTTTTAAATCAAACTTTATATATGTTTCTAAATATATGATACAGAAATCCCGAAAAAGATTTTTAAATTGACAATTGGAAAACAAGCATATATTGTCGATGGACACAAAAACATATCTTACTTTCAACCTATTCTGAAAGTTTGTATGGTGATTTTCCTTGGATTTACTTTAAAGAAAAAAGGCGAAATAAATTTCTTGCTTTCGAACAATTCTGACAATGAGAAAAGACTGCATTTTTTTCGATACAAAAACGCTGGGAATATATATTAAGACATTTCGACATGAACTAAGAATTATAAAGAAAGGTACATAAAAAAGATTAAGGGCTTTAAAATCACTCATATTCTTTCTTTCTTTGATAACGAGAAAAGT
>CAHIKZ030000531.1:1917500-1992500 GCA_903632075.3 Acanthosepion pharaonis | reverse complement strand
AATAAATAAATAAAAACAAATCAGCTGAGGTTTCATGTACGTTATTGCTGTTTATGTAAGCGTTGATATACCGAATAGAATTTACAAAAGCATAAAAAGTTTTCATTTTTCAGCGATTGCACCAAGTCATAGAAAAACAAAGCACTTAAAGAAAATGAAGTAATAATCGCACATCTATTTTGAGGCAGTATAAGCATGCGAAATTTCATCGTTTCTTAAATCTACAATGAGAGTCGTGGCTTTTTAAAATGTTTTCATTGTAGAAAATACATACATATATATATATATATATATATATATATATATATATATATTGAAAATGTATGCAAATTTCTGAAAAATTTCAGTGTGACTTGTTGGTCGTTTAGTACTTCATCGTAATAAAGTTGTTAAGTCGGTGCCAATACACATGACCACGTAAAAGGGACGCTGAGAATTATTATTCTTTTTGCTTTCTCGCGTTTAAGGTATATAATTTAACATATTTGGTGCACATCGACGTGATGTAATGGTCAGCAAGATTTTCATGCTAGAGTATTAAGACTCGATAGTGAGTCCGATCAACACTGGTTGATCCATACTTTCGGCTTTTGTGCCATGTCGATGCTACGCTGAGAAAAGCATTATAATCTAACCGATTTAATTTAAATATTTTTACTTTTCATTACTTATGTTATCACATATCCCTCACTGCGAAGATCTACCAGGGATAGTGAAATGTAAGAACCAAAACGCATATTCACTGTGGATGATCATGTGATCAAGGCCCACTCTAAATATTTTCTGTTAAATGTATCGTTTTCTTTGATGAGAGTGGCATTATTTTTCATGTCAAGATTGTGTTCAGTCTCCTTACCGTGTGCAAATAATGCTTTTCAGTTTTTGAATATTTTATGCAGAATTCGTTTCTCTGTTTACATTGTTCGGACAGGTGTCACCATCTTTGTTGACATATTCACGCCGTTATAAATGATAGATGACCCAGTAGATAAACACGTTGGTTGGATCCAGTGACATGACCAAAAGAGTTGTGAGTTCAATGCTTGGTTACTGCAGTGGTCAAAAAAATAAAAAAAATACAAAAAAACATGAAGAGTTGAGTAAAGGTGAGATAATTGAGACACCCGGAAGAGGTATGGCAAGGAAACTAGAAAAATTTACTACTGTGGACGAAATGAAGAATTTAGTTCGAAATGCTAATCAACCGAAAACCGAAGAGAACAACGAACTAAACGCCGGGAACAAGATTACAAAAATCAGGGAACCCGTCCTAACAACATAAAACGCGTAAATAATTAAAATACTACATTCAGAAATATAGACGATACATCATTTCACGTTGAATATGATAAATTTAGGCTTCTGAAAAAGCTTGAAAGTTTCTTATCGACATGTAAATAATGACGGATGCAAATTCTGTGTGCTTATAAGGAGAAGCCGAGGATTATACAGGATATTTTTGTGATGTTATGATGAGAATTGAAATCAATAAAGATTGTACTTTGCAGGGTGATTTTACGGTCGCCTGTAAGTGTTGACGTCTATGTTCACTTTTATATATACACCAGCTCTGTCTCTGACATTGAGCACATAAATCCATAAATATAGCACAGCCTAAGACTATATTTCTCAATATATATACATACATACATATATATATATATATATATAAATATATATTATAAATTAATTGATTTAAAATGTTTTTCGCTACACAGTTCTAACCCTGTTTCAAAAATGGAAGCTAAAAGCTCCGAATTTAATTTTGTAATTAAATTAAAGACATTAGTTCTGTTTCATACTCAATCGAATTTTGTAGTAACTTTAAAAATTACTGGGTTTTCAAGACACAGATAAATTCATAATTCAAGTTTCCAAGGTTACAGAGAAATCCACTTCCACTAGACAAGGGGTGTCTGGGTGTTCATTATGTCTGTATTTTGATGTATCAGTTATTAGCTACGTTTTGGTAGGGGGTAAGGATGTATTTTTCAATGAAATCTTACATCCGTTAAATGCATGTCGTCTGGATTTTTTAAAATTTTAATGTTAACGGTAAAATTCTTACGGCATTTTTTTAATTTGTATATCTAAAGATTTTGGGGGGTGTTTAGGTTAGAATACGTTTTATTTAACTACGATTTGAAATATTTTCACTTTTAATTCCTAATTTTTAATATACTATATTTCTTTTAAGAACAATTAAATGTAATTAGAATCCCTTACAGTATGTAGAATTATTTTCACATCAAGTATAAGTATCTATATTATTAGGTTACAATTTTGTTTATATTTAAATATTATTTAAGTCAAATTTATGACAATGACAGCAAAATTAGCTACTTAATTTCACTGATTGATTAAACGTTATTTTTTTATTTTTTTGATCATTCCTGCAAGGCAACAAAATTCTCTTGTTTTTATTCTTCATAACCATTCGGTCTTGTCCAATTCTTCACTCAATTATTCCATAATTTCTTTCTAAGTTGTAACCCTTCAGCTCTTTCTTCCCCTAAATAACTCCTAGCAGACAGAATGGTCCGCACAGGTGCGCGGGCCTCCCACTCCAAAGGTCGTACTTCATGACACCAATGCTGGCCAGTTAGAAATGCCAATAATCTTTTTCCGTCCTTCGTGAGGTGCAGCTCGCGACTCCATCCCCCACATCCACATCCACCACAGTCAGCCAGTAGGTTTTGGGACGAGCCAGTGTCGTTATCTGTCGACACCGCGTGCTTCTATTCTGTACAGCTTTCTTTTTTCTACTGAGACTTGGGGTTCTCCACCCTTCTCAATCTCATCTTCAGAAGTAGTTCCTGCTCGACCTCTAACCTTCCCTCGGTGTTTAATTCCCGTTCAGGAGGTTTTTTGTCCCCTTCTTTCTCTCCTGATTCTTCCATCTGTTTCGAGTCCTCGCCCTGGACGTCTTCATCTCTTCTTTACTCGATGTCTAAATCTCTCCCGTTTCTTAGTCTTTCTTGGAGCTGGGAAAGGGGTATTTGATCCTCCCCCTCCCACTCGTTGTACTCTTCGTCTTGTTTAGGGTGCCTCTTTTTAGAACCCTTGACTGCTTGATTGAATCTCATCGCCTTTCTCTTCGTTTGCTTTGGATATGGGGGTGCGACGGTTACATCACTGGGTCTCCTCTGCACCAATTCAGGCGACGACTGAACACCGCTGATCCCCGCCAACTCCGTCACTCGGATAGCTTCGTGTATCTGGCTCAGTCGATCTATCTCTTCATTTTCCTCGGAAAGCTCCTCCGTCTCCATTTCTTCCGGCTCAACCAGAGTTACCTTCATTGTCCTTGTCTTCTTAGGCCTCGGTTAGCTATTTCAGCCTTCTTTAGATCATTGGCATGGATCCTCTTTGCTCGTCCTGCCACTTGATCCCATATTACATATGATACTGGACCCGTCTGCTCTACTATCCGGTAGTACGGTTCCCATCTTTGGTCCAGCTTTCCTTCTCTCTGGTGGATTTTATAGTAGACAGGGTCTCCAACCTTCAATTCTACTACCTTTCTTTCAGCATTCACTCTCTCATTTCTTTTCTTCTGGGCCCTCTTTATTCTTCTCCTGGCCTGTACAAATATTTTATGTTGTTGTTCCAGCAACAGCTGATGATGATCTTCTCTCTTAACCTTTATCGTCTTGTGGGTCTGGTTCACCATCCTCATGGGCACTAATTCAGCTGCCTCCACAACTGCCTTACAAAGAGTTACCTCATTCTCTTCTAGACCCTTCCCTTCTACAGGGACCAGTTGCAGGGTTCCTTTTTCTATTCTCTTCCCTGTCATCAGCCTACCTTTGCCTGACCCCGCCGTTCTGCTATATCATTAGAAATACTGAGCTGCATCCGAAATTAAGAGGAAGACATCAAAGAAAATAAAATCATCATGAGGGTGTTACCTCATTTAGGGTTTTTTTTACTTAAGAATTTAAGCTTTATATTCTTATATAAGTTTCAACCTTCGTCTATGCCTCCCTTTTAAGACTAGCTCTCTAATATGATGTAAGAGTTTTCATTGATTTTTTAAATTTTATTTTTCTACTTTTCAACAATGCCTGCATCTATTTCTAAAGCCTTTAGTTTTATGTGAGAAACTTATAATGATCTAATCCATCTACCTGTTTCCACCCTTTTCCTTGAATTCCCAAAATTTCTTTGAAAGGTCTGTTTGGGATTTTCATTTAGGATTGGTGAATGAATGCCTTAAGATATTAAATCTTTTTCACTTCTCCCGTGGAAATTCCTATGTAAACATAAAAATTTGTCACATTTTCTTTGGGGTCAATGTTTGCCTAGTATGTTACCCTAATTGTTATGCATTTGCCATCGACTAGGCAGTCTCCTCTTTTTTTTTACACTTACAAGTGTCTTCTGTTCCAGGTATTTTCCCTATAGAATTTACTGAATACATTATTATTATGTGTTTTGAAAATTTTGCCTATCTTCGTAGCGCAGAATTAACTAATTTTAATCGATTTCCTTTTGAAGATCTTACTTTGAGTCTTTTTATGGAAGTGGTTATTAACTAATTAAAATATTAAATTATATATATATATATATATATATATATATATATATATATATATAATTAATTAATTTATATTTATGCTCTTAGCAAATACATTATGGCAATATAATATATTTCTAAAGCTGGACTCCCAATTATTTAATATGTATATTCTATTTATATCTTTATCTTAATTTTTTCCAATCACGACTTACTAGAGTCGGTAAGTTGCAGAAAACGAATCTATATTTGACTAAATATAAATATTTAATGATAATCCTTTATTCACACACGCATTTGCTCACCTGTATGTCTTCGTCTATGTTATATCTTCCAAATACTCTTTTAATTTCCATGTTTTTTCTATCTATCCTTAGAAGTGCCAAAAAATTTGACTACCATCTGAATCGAGGATAACACACGAGCATATAGTTTCACAGTACTGCTGATTTGTATTGTCTGAACTACATCTGAAATTCATTAAATATGGCCTCAACCATTTAGTGAATAAACCGTTCGTTTCTCTTTATTCATCTCTGAAGCTTACTGGGGTTTTGTTTAGAAATACTTTTCTCTTCTTTATATTATGTTTTTTGTAGCGTTACTGCCAAGAGCACACACCAAGTTCGTTCTCAGTGTGCAGCTTTTTCCATTCAAACGCATAATGAAATCTCTTTGGCCAGATAGTTACCCAAGAAATAAAAACGAGATTGTATAGGTAGGTAGATTTTATTCAGCTCTAATCTTCTGCTGTAGAATGGGTAAAAGACATAGCGTTATAACAGGGGTGCTTTTTTCTTACGTCGTGGAGATGCGGTCTCTTGTCCCTCAGTGTCTCTCTGATTTTTGCTGCTCGTGACTGCTGTCTTACAGAGACAGCTTCGTATTTCTTGTCATCTTTGTCTAAAAAATAATTTATCAGTAGCTTAATGCTTGATTTCACTCATTCAACTACTTTGTCAGGAGCATTTGACACGGTGTCTTGGTAGATCCAATGGACTTAGTCGATAATCAACAACTTGTTCAGAAGAGTTCCATTAAAAACTCATTGGCTGACACTGGTATCGTTACATTAACTGGTGAGTATTTTGTGTCTGTCAGCTACAAATGAACGAACGGTTCGGTTTAATTCTCTGCTTTCGGGCGGGAGGAACCCGAAGGAGGCTACGCCGAAGGGCGGAGTCTCCTTTGGGGAGGTAAAACCGGACCTGAACCCGTTTATACGGGTTCAAATGGGCTATTTTTTGGCCGAGCCTAATGGCTCGGAAATGCCCACGTTAAAAAAGCCTTGTGCCACATGACGCCCTCGTGGGGGGACGACTAAATATAGTCAGCTACAAATGAATGGGTCTCTTTTAGCCGAAAAAAATGATTAGATAAAAATGTTTGTAATATGTTTACCTAATTATCTTAGGAGGTTTCCCCAATCAATCTCTGCATTGTACATTTGTTCTCACAACTGGTCTACTAGGTATTTAGGGATTCTAGATGACATACACAGATGAATCTGTAATGACATTGGGCCTGGCATGGTATCTGCCTTTCCCACCACCCCTTTCTCGCCACCTTAACGTAGCTTCCAGGTGTATTTTCTATCCATATTTTACTGCTAATTCTTCTGGGGAGTTTTACTCTTTGGTAACATAAACCTTATAAATTCAAGCGCAATACTAATTTGGCGAAATTTTGCATTATTTTACATTTGAAATCGAAAGATGTAATCCTATGTTCTACGTTAAATGCTTCTTCTCTTCTTATCGAAATCTCTCCCGGTTTCATGTTTTGCAATCATTGTTTAAATGTAGTGTCAATTGTCATATTCTTCTTCTTTAATTCTGTTATTTTATTGTCCTCACTTCTTAATAATGGTTTATTTTGCTCATTTACTCAAATATTCACTAACCGTTTAAGTCTTAGTTGTATTATCGCCTTTCTTGAGGGGGCAATGATTATGTAAATCATTCTTTTATCCACGATGAAGGAAGAAGCTACTGGTATATGACACATAATTTTGTATCATGCCTTATTCATTATTTTACACAAATTATGCATCAAATCCTGGAATTAAAATATTGTCAGTAATTAATGCATACGTAATAAATAACAGACATGTGATGTTATGTCTAATGAGATGCCACTGCTCCGGACTTGACTATAATAATACATCATAAATATCCATCAAAATTTAAGACGGCGGCATAATGGTCTTAATTAATGCAAGTGTTATTACCATGACAGTGCTATTATATTTTTTCTTTAATATTTCTCCTCCAAACGATACGATAATGGCTTCAAGGCGCAAATGATTACTGAGAATGAATCAACATGATAAAATATTAGATGCGAGAAATTACTACAAAAGGGCAGTAACGCAGATAATGGCAATTAATGGTGCATTTGTTATTTAAAGATCGTATTTTCCAGGAATTCGAGAAGATAGTTGTGGGTTCAACAGGTGAGAAGTGCTAGAGAAGAATCTATAAATAGACCTTACGATTCTAGCAGAAGATCGGCATGAAAATATTAATAGAAAAGACAGAGAGAAGACTAGTTAGGGTGGCAAGGAAGTAATTTAAACCGAGATGTCATGTCAGTACCTACAAATATAGTGTTATATGGCAGGAACACGAGACTAGATGTGGCAGCGATATTCAATGTTGAGGTGTATCATATAAATTCATTGTTAATTGTTTGATATATAATAAATTTATTGAAAGTCAGGAGCAAAGCGATTATTATTCGTCAGAAATTTAAATTAGCCTTACTGGCTTGATAGCTTTTTTCAAATGTATAATTTGAGAGAAATCATCTCGCATTAATATACATCTGATACATTTAAATATCGACTGCATTTACTCATTCATTTGATAGACTTGCAGAAATCAACCTATTTCTTTTTAATTGCTCATTAAGATTTCCACCATTACATTTGAATGTCACCCTGAAGAAATTGCAGATAATTCCCAATACTAATTTCAATGTTGCCCTAAATCAATTCTTCATTTTTTAATTTTTTTTATTTTTATTTTTTGCGTTGGATTTAAACTAATTAGCTGATGGGAATTAGATGACGCTAATTACGGGTGCATTTTATCCTTATTTTCTATTTTAATCCTATGCTGACAGTGCGCATCAGTTGCACCCCCAATGAGTCTCTCGACTGAATATGACTTTTTTTTTCTTCTAAAATCACCTTCTGAAAGTCATGCAGGCTGTCAAAAAATTTTATGAAATTTTTCAGGATTAATAATTTGCTATTACACTAATTTCCTTTCAACACACCAGTCGGGACAGCTGAATGGAATTGAATGCTTCGAGTCAGCGAGCCTCTTCAAGGTTAAAACTTTCTTTTTAGTATTTTAACTGGTTTCTCTTATACTATAATTTGAATAATCTTGTTTCTACTTCTAATTTACAATTCCGCCAACATTTTTTATAAACTTCTAAATAGTTTTAACAAAAAAAAATACACAATTTTTTTAAAAGGAGAATACTAACATCTAGAAAGAGAGTATATGTATATATCCAGTGCCAGGTATAAAAAAATGTCGCAACCTGGACATCATCTCTAAGTCCAGTGAACTATGTTTGTATTCTTTACTGTTATTTCACCCAATACAAGATACAAGGTCCACTCACAGTAGAGTGTTATTTTTGTAATGTCAACGAACACACGTTGCCAATTTTGTGATGCCAATGAATACTCGTTGTCACTTCATAATGATCGTTGTAAAAGTGAGTTTTAAATCGCAGATACAAATATAGTACGCCGTTGAATAATGCTGGTGTCAGACGCCTTCGAACATCATTTACACTAATAGCACTTGCTATATAATACTTTTTCGAATAGTAATCCGTATTCTAACCTGAACAGAGACATAGTATAGTGCATTGAGTAGAGAATATCGGACTGTACAGAATAGAAGAATAGAGAAGGAAAAGCTATCTGCATAGTATAGAGGATAGACTAGAAATAGCGATCAATTTGACGTCACACGACTTTCTACTTACGCGTTTCCTCTATGGTCACGTTGTCTACTTAATTCAATAATAGGATCGCCTTTTTTTACTCACTGGCGATCTATGTTCAAACTAAACTGTCTTCAGCGACATTTTATTCCTATATACCAGTTATTGAGCTAGTGGAAAATAGTGATTAACAAATGGAAATCATGTAGAAATACAGAGATTAACACAGGACTTGGACGTTTGTTGTTCGATGTAACAGTTATCGGGAAGAAAATGAGTTATAAAAATTTATTTCTTATCACAGAAGGGCGAATGGAATTGGGATGAATACGAACTACTACCATTACAGTTCCTACTTGCTAATACTTACCAGGAACTGGATTTCGCAGTAAACTTTATTCTTCATTTTAGATTCCATGCCTACGACAACACGATTCTCATTGCAGTATGAGAGGTAATGTCGCGTAAATATCGATGCTAGTGGGCCAATGCACACGGAGACTCGGCATTTACTGTATTGGCCCCTAGGTATACGTATATATATATATATATATATATATATATATATATATATGGTGCTTCCAACATAAAAATGATCTGAAGGTCTGAGCTGGTGGAACTAAGGAAAGTAATTCGTCTGTACATCTGATATAGGAATAGCGATAGATTAATAAGAGTGTACCAAGTTTTCGTCAGTTGGATAAGGGTTGCAGGGTGAAGAATAAATTAACCCACAAGGCTGTATAATATCTTTTCAATGCTGGCGATGATGTTAAGAGAGACATTGGGCAGTACAATCTCAGGTACATATCAGCAACACGACATTGTTGGTCTGAACTAACGCTTGTAAAGTTCAAACATGTCAGCAAATGTTAGGTATTTACGGGATCGTCGCAAGGAGCAAACCATTAATCCGGCATCTGTTGCAATTAATACAAATATAAAGTTCCCATGTTATTTTTCCAGTGTTGTTCATGCGGGGAAGGTAACATTTAATCTTACACATGAACAGGTTAAAATTGCAGTGATGGAGAAACATCATCTTTGGAGACGGTTCAACATAGCGGTGATTTGTGGGAAGAATTTTTTCAAATGGAACCTTTTATGGAATACAAAGGTAATTAAGGTAGTTCGCTACAATATGCGTAACATTGCGGGCATTGGCTGTGATGGATATAATTTTTACAACGATGGAATGTACAGAATTGAGCATCAAACACTACAGTCATTACATACAAACTAATACAGAGTATTAATAACATAAACGTTCCACGTTTTTCAACTATTCTATGTACTCGGAAACGCATCTTCTCACCTCTTGAACTGGGTCTTAGGTATTTTATTTATTTATTTATTATTTATGTTAATTATTACTTGTGGTGCCTTAGCACAGTCACATGAAACTCAGACCAAATCAAACGTTGAGCTAGTAGAATTTGGTAATAGCAACAGAGAGTACAGGACTGTAATAGAAGATGTCTGACTGACGAAGTTCCTCTGCTGGGAAAATTGCTAAGTGGTTTATATAACAGCCTGGAGATCATATTCTGTTCCCCGAGCAAGCCTATTCTGTAAGTTCTGCTTGTCTTATGGTTCCAGCGTTGATATTGTGTTCAATATATATCTAACAGTACTGTGACTGGATTCAATTACAACCCAGTTTATTTTTATCAGCCAACTGGACGCTAGGTTGAAACGTCCTTGCCAAGTTGAGTCGCACATTCTTGATTGTTCAAAGCTTTGCTGCCATATATGGTTTGGGGTTTCTTAGTTCTCCCTTTACAGCCTTGGCATATTTCAAGAATTCTTTCATGATCTTGTGCTGAAGGCAATTACTGTCACCATACAGTTCTTTCCCCGACAGATGAAAGGACACAGCCCTCCCATAATCACTACGTCGAAGTAATGTCCTGAATTTCGACATTTCCAAGTAAGAAACGCATTGTTATGTCCCCAGGCTTGAATCACTTCCATTCCGTCCACATTCCATTGTGATCAATGTGGTTTAGTTGAGTCACTTTCTTTCCAATATGCGTCCATGAACACTACAATCTTTACAACGACAATCTGCAGTAAATCTTTGTCTATCCTTCATTTTCTCATTATATTAATATCTTACTATATAGACAGAAACTTACCTTCTACTCCTACGTTATTGCCACATAGCTTATTCACTAAACAACGAGCTGGATTGTTTTGTGAGCCTTGAACAGGGGAAGGATTAATTTTAAAAAAATTCTTTCCCGGACGACTATGAAATCTGTGCTTCTTAATTTAAGCGTGGCATATATCATTATTTTCTATATTTTCTACTGAAACCTATTTTTTTATACAATTTCTGTACATGATTATATCTGAAGTCATTTGCCTTATCCCCCGAGTATGACACTTCCTGAACACTTGTTACATTTCTTACCTTTCATTAGAGTATACTATTTATTGAATGCCTTATATTTTCCCCAATTGTGGCTCTATTTTTACAGTTAATTTTATTTATCATTTATCTATGACATATTTGTTTCGGTTTGCATATATGACGTTGTTTGATGCGTCAAACTGTGTACAATTATGATATCTTGCAATTTCCATGTCCAGTTAGTATTCTATGTGGATTTCCCATTTTTCCATCATGCTGATCGTTCTTCTCATATTATTATTAATAATAATAATATTGTATTTAGATCTTCGAACCAGAAATCTGATAATATATCTGTATATAAAGTGACAACAAGTCACCTTAATTTTCTCCATATTTTAGAAACGAATTTTTAAAAACTTCAAAATAGTCTTGTCAATCACCCAATCAAGATAGCAATATTTGGCAGATTCTAGTTGAGTCTGTAAGCATCAGTTTGGTAAGTGGACTTTTTGGGAGGAATATTCTTATCTCTCTACTGAGAATGCAATTAGCGTATTCAAGCCCCAATCTCCAAAGCAGAAAGATATGCGTATTTTATGAATCTATCATTTTGATTTTTCGAATTGTTTACGGATGTCAAGGTTTATTTTCCTTGAGTCTGAACATTTTTTGTACTTATATCAGCATGTGAACCATAGTTATTTACTGTTGTATCCTTTAAGTCACATTTGGAATATAAACAACAATTTAAATAGTGATTTATCATTAACTTATTAAACCGAAAAATAAGAAATATCTCTGACTTTATTTAACTTTTCGAAAGTTATTCACTAATAAATGAAATATTTTTTTACAGTCTCTTTTGTAATACATTAAAAGTATTTTAGGTTCATCATTTAATTAAGATACAAAGTGAGTCGGAAATAGCTATTGCATAATTGTAAGACAGTCGGGGCAATGGTGTCTTCATCTTATCATTATAAAAGAGGTATTTTTGCCGGATGCTGTATAAAAGCGTACAAGCAAAACTACATGGATACATAAAATTTGAATTAGACTGAAATCCGAACTTGTGTCGCCAGGGCCAAACTTTGGATAACAGAAACATAGCGCAAAACGAAATGTCCGGCCATTTCAAATTATTCTGTAATTATTATATATGACTGTTTCTGTACTGATACAGAACTTAGTCTCTAATAAAAGTTTGTCCACTTAAAATAGCGCATGTTATATTTTAATTTTGAACTTCTTGTCAATAAAGTGACAGGGATCGAGCTAATATTATTATTATAAGTCTAACTTTTTACATATATTGAACGAAAACCATAGATTTCGCTAATGCTCAAATGATGGTATTCATGAATTTACACAAATATTCATTTATTTTTAAAGTGTCGATGTCGGGATGAATTTTAGACAGATCGATAGAAATGTCTATCCATTCCTTTACTTCTTGCATCTTTTAAGGCACCTACGGTTTTAGTTTGTAAGGAATCTTCACTTCAGTCTCGTCTTAACACTTGTCATTTTTTTTCTATCATACTGTATCTCTAATAAAAGCTATCACCCACACATTGATGTAAGCACACAAAAATACAAGTACACGTATTCATTATATATATATATATATATATATATATATATATATATATATATATATAACCTTTAACTACTAGTTCTCAGAAGGTTACTCAAACATACTTTTTTTTGCTTTATTTTCTCCATTTTGTACGGGTTCTGCACACATGGACATCGCAAGTGTCCATCGAACATTAGAGCTCCAAGCAGATGTTGCGTCTCCAGTCGACTGAATATTCAATGCGATCGCCATCACCTGTTCTTCCTTTGTTCTGAACTGTGCGCCGAGGTTATCTCCTTCGAAACACTGTACCTACTCTCACACATTCCGTGGCCTCTACTCCACCATTCTGCAAAACGTTTGCGCATATTTGGCCCTGAGTTCAGCTTATGAAGCGGCAAGGCAGACGCCATCACTGAATAACGAATAAGGAAATATGCGTTTACTTGCACATTGTATTCACTGCACGGTTTTTACATCTTCTTTCCATCCAACGAGTCCCGCTCTGTTATTACATCCGCTTCTTATTGAGTTCATTTCATGTTATATATGCATTTAGCTGAATCAAGAGCAACAAATTCCATCATGTTTTGAAAAAAAAAAAAAAAAAAAAAAAAAAAACATTTGGAATACTATATCAGTACAAAGATTTTTGAAGGTATTAATGCAATCACCAATATGTCGTGCTACGATTTATTCGTATCCTTAAACAAATAAGATAGAAATATCTCTAAATTACATGTGTACACACACACACACACACACACACACACATATATATATATATATTATTATTAAAAATTTTCCCCTTTTTGTACTTAGCAATATGAAACTAATAGTAGTAAATTATATATTCAGGATATCTGACATTTTCTTATAGATTTCGCATTCCTTCAAATGTTTAATGATCAATTATTTTTGCAAATTTAATAGTTACTTGCCTTTCCCCGTGATGATAATTATTATGTATGGTGTGTGTGCGGAGATAACCTTATATAAAAAAATGTATTGCGGTCTGTTCCAGATTGTTCTGGTAATAAGATAATCTACCAAATCTTACAAAGAATTATGTAAATAAAGGTATTTTAAGCATTTTGATATTAACGACATATTTTGTACAAATACATTTTGGTCTTGAAATTTTATATATAACACATAATTTCATTTATAATATTTTCCAATTTAATTTTCATAAGTTATAATGATGTTAATTTAAAAATTCAGGGTGAAACAATAATTTCTCTATAATATATATATATATATATATATATATATATATATATATATATATGTGTGTGTGTGTGTGTCGGTTGAGATAACGATAGATATTTTTTATATCAAGAATAGAATTGGGAAATTGTATGACAATTTTAAAACGTTTACTTGTGACGTTCTTCGACCATCAGGAAATCATCGACCTAGATTTTGTTATGTTGGTAGGACGACATACTCGCAAGACAGACGGGTACTGGGAATTTTATATATTAAAAAAATAAATTATTTAGGCAATTTTATTTACAGTCTTTTTTTTCTTTTTCCTTCCATAATTTTTATGGGGGTATTCCACACTGTGATATTATAAGATCCACCAGGAATGGTAAAATGTTATAAGAGCCAAGCGGATATTCTAATATCACAGTTTGGAATACTTACTTAGAAAAGTGATGGAAAGAAAAAGAAAAAAAGAGTCCCTTAATGAAATCGGTTACTTAAAAGGAATTACTAAAAATCGCAGCACCCCTCTGCCGTGCGCATGTCCAGTCTTACCAACAGAAAATTTAGTCCGACGAAGTTCAGAATGTCGAAACAAGTAAACATGTGAACTATTTCCACTTGTCATAGAGTTCCCCCTTCACATTCTTGATATATAAAATGTGTCGTTATCTTATATATATATATATATATATATATATATATATAAGTGAGTAAATATATATATATATATATATATATATATATATATATATATATATATATATATATAAGAATATAGAAGTTCAACAGTCTGTTTCATGCTAGATGCATCTCGTGGTTTGACGATTGCATCTAGCATGAAACAGATTGTCGCCTCTAAGTGTTGACTTTATGTTCACTTATATATTTACACACACTCTATCTCTGATATTGAGCACTTTATCCCGTAAATATAGCACATCCGAGGACTATATACTATTTCTTCATATATATATATATATATATATATATATATATATGTGTGTGTGTGTGTGTGTGTGTGTGTGTGTTGTAGTAAAGAAAAGACTGTTAACTGATAGTAGCAACTGCAATATATTTCTTGTTTCTCGGTCGCAACACTTGTAGCCAAATCGCAGTTCACACGATAGTCCGACGTAACAGTCTAACACACACCGTAGAAACGACAAAATGGCGTCACAAATCCAACTTTCAATTCTCGCCAACAACGCGTGTTCGTTTCTTCAGCTCAAAAAAAAATCATCTCCTTTTATAAGCGAAAAACAACGACTTCTGTTCATCGAGAGAATTTTCTGATTGATCACGCCATTCAGGGGTGGGAAGGACATTAGCATAGCTTCTAGTCATTGATGTAGATTTTTGCTGACTACTTTTTGTCAATTTTTCTTCGGCAGATCGCACACAAAACACGCACAATTTTTTCGGCTAACTGATTATCTCTTTCACTACAATATATATATATATATATATATATATATATATGTGTGTGTGTGCCTATTTTTTTAATTAATGTAGTTATTATGTATTATAATTCAATTTCTTAATGTATTTATTTATTTCAAATATAACAAGGAATTGATTTAACCTTTTCCTTTAAATTTTCATCTTGTAAGAGACGACGGTTAATGAAACACCTGAAGCCAATTATGAAACCTTGACTTGAATAAGTAAAGATTAAAGTTATCGCGGAAGCTACCTATTGGGAGCTGGTTCAATAAGGCAATGGTTCCTGGAAATAAACTGCTCGAGTGAACCTAATATCTTACCGAAGGAATACAAAGGGAATGTGGGTCGTTAGCCACAATGTGCGTGGTATGTTGGGTTTTAGACGTGAAGGTTAGGACTATTGCAACTAAAGGGTGTAGTTCATCTGAACACTTGGAAATGGAAATAGCGATAGAGTAACAAGAGTTAGTTATTGTTATCGGATCTGTATATGAATGCCTTTCTCATTTTCGTATCTATGGGTTTCAGCATATATATTTTTAATATTTTATACTATTAGATAAATAATTTCTCCAGGAGTTGGTACATTTAACGGACATTTAATATCAAGTTATCTATGTATCCTTTAGAATCATATAATGATTTACTTCTTAACTCGCATTTTGTATTTGTATATCAAATATATTATGAGGATAGATTATCGGTTGATATCACACACAGACACACACACATATATATATAACAGAGAAATTCTCCAAATACAAATGAGGAATAGAACCTTTGTATCTTAGAAATTATTAAATATATCTTACTGGAATTCTCCTAGTTTTTTCATAGCAGTAATTGTTTTTACAAGAAGTTATTTAGCTCTAAATTGAAATTACGATTCATCTTGCTTTTATGACCTCCCGATCAAGTTTTCCTCTCTACTCTCCCCTCTTTTTAAACTTATTCATCGTCCTTATGGCGGCTCTTGAATGGAATTTAAAGATAGACGCCAGCTGCTAAAAGACTTGCCTTTAGATCATCTTTGGTGTTACATGGAATTTTTTTTGGTCTCTCGGTCAACTGTGTCCGACAATTAATAATCATATGGGTTTCCAGTCGGAGGAGGTAGTTGGACATTTGTGATGTCTATTGAGGTCGCCGAAATTGTCTAACATCCATGAATAGGCACTCTGTTTTTTGAGGCAGTATGCAAAGTCCTGATTCCAGATAGAAGATATTTGATCAGCCACTCTTTTGCGGCAATGCAGCAATACCTCCTCAGTGCACTTAATGTCGTTTTCCCTGAGTTCGGGAGTTTTTTATCAGAAAGAGATTTCCTAGCTGCCGTACCTTCGTAATCACCATGAGACTCATCCTGCACTTTCCGATTCCTGTGCATTGTCCTCAGATTGACACCCAAACATTGTGAAATGTTCGTATTAGAGCTTCCGGCCCGAATGCTAAGCCGCACAGCATGCCGTTTCCAAATTTCTGACAGAGTGAATTGTGTTATGGTTCATTTTTTTTTTTTTCGCAGAACGATGCTCCATTGACCGTGCCATACTCTGCAGTCGACAAAATTAAAAACAAACAACCCGCATGAGTGAAAGTAAAAATACAAAAACGACGACAATCTACCCATAGCACTATATATATATATATATATATATATATATATATAGAGAGAGAGAGAGAGAGAGAGAAAGAGAGAGATACATAGAGAAGAGAGCAAGAGAGAAACAGACAAAAGATATCTTTGTCATACTGGATATAACTACTAATATTGATTATTCCTCATGCAACTGTATTTTGTTCTCTCTATACTTTATATTCTCAGAAATACAAGTGTTAAATGATAGATTTAGACTATTATTTTTCGTGGTTGTTCATAAAGGCTCGAACCTTCTGCGGCTGACTTTTAAGGTCAGATTGTAGACAAAATAGAGATGAGGATATTGATTGGCAGATCCGAACGTGGGAATATTAGCGAAATAGAAAGTGATTTCAAGAACTTAAATGTTTACACCTCATACGCATCAGACGTTGTTATTTAGTCTCTCTCAGTGTGGGTGATCGAGAGACCCCACTGACTAGATAAAATTGTGCACGATGTATTTAATAAAAACGATAAATTTAACATACGTTTGTGCAAAAAATATAAAAGAAATAATACATACTATACGAAATATATATGCATATGTAAAATAATGTTTATTAATACTTACATATCCTGTCAACTGGGGGCTCTAGTCTAACCCACTTGCAGGCGCTGGCTCAGGCATATATATGTTTGTCAACAACAACACACCCACTTGTGGTTTCTTCCTTAGTTACTGTCTCTAGCAAAGAGTGCATTAAATTGCGAGCCCAACAGTCTGAACAAGAAAATTATGCAGCAATACTCTGTCAAGATGACTTAGGACTTAGCTCTACAACAACAACTGACATCACCCAACTAATATTTCCGTTTACTCAGTTACACTGACGAGGCTTGGCTTAAATTCTGGTATGGTTTCCAAGCACTTTTCAAATGTGCTACACAATGGGACCGTCTCCCTGTGACGATAACATGAAGAAACCACCTTCCTTATAAATCGAAAACGATGAGATTTGAACACTTGTCTGATCTTCGGAAATCGAACGTTCTCGCTTACTCGAATACGCATCCATTACAAAAGAAAGTATACTGTGTATGTTTGAGTGAATATGTGAGAGAAAGTATAATATATATATATATATATATATATATATATATATGAAGAAATATAATTTTAAGGTGTGCAATATTTGCATGAAAAAGTGGCGACAGGCTGTTACTTGCTAGTCACAATCGTCTGGTTGATTGCCACTAAGCATGAAAGAATTGTCGCCTTCAGAGGCGACAATTTTTTTCATGCTAGTTGAATTTAATTTTCTATATATATATATATATATATATATATATATATATATATATATATATATATTTATGCACAATTCAAAACTACCAAATAACAGAACCCACATTATATTAGTAATTTCAACAGCAAGAACAAAATAGGTATAACATTAACGTGAAGAGAAAATAATGACAGAATAATGACGTCGAGCTTTCGTACTAGTTCAAACGAAAAAGAAAAAAAAAAAAGAATGAAACCCACATCACTATGAGAAACAGCGATAACAGATAATACACTTGAGGAATCTGTTTTCCTGAAAAATATATTTTCAGTAAAAGTCTTTTTATAAAAACACCAGTACTACTGGGTCAATGATTACTAAATGCATCCATATAAGGGAACGGCTAATATTGTTTCTCTCTCACATATATATATATATATATATATATGTATATATATATATATATATATATATATATATATATGTGTGTGTGTGTGTGTGTGTGTGTGTAAATACAGTGACTACAGTATATTTCTCTCGATATTTTGTGGCAAATATTCGTTTCAAGTTATCAAAAAGATTTCCACTTAATATTTATATATATATATATATATATGTGTGTGTGTAAAATCGTGCATGTGTTTATGTATATATAATGTGTGTGCGTTTGTATGAGAGAAAGAGTGTGTATCAACTTCGTATCTTTTTGTCTTCGGCTTTTCGGATTCCGAATTTCATAAAGAAAAATAATGATCTCAGAACTTTTGAGACAAAGTCGACTGATATTTCGTTTTGCTTTGAAAATCACAAAGAAATTTCAGACATTTTACCTCGTGGCTCCATAAAAGCAGCCCATAATTTTTGCCTTCTATTCCCAGTCGGGTCATAGACGTTTTATGTATACAGATATAATACTCGGAAATGCTCATATATCTTTCTATTTTTCAAACTCAGTATCTATAATCCTACATACATATATTTTTTTTCTTTTTGGAGACTCGCTATAACTGGTTCGTATCATAAATAAAAACGAACCCGTAGTATTCATACATACATGCATACGCGCACACACACAAATATATATATATATATATATGCTATTTAATTTTCTGAATCGAGATGCTGTTTGAATAAATGTATGAGAATTTGTTGCATTTATCTTAAAATATATCTCAAACCCTGACATGTTATTTCCATGTAATTTGAAAATATTTTCGTACGAATTGCGTGTCGCTTGCATTTTCGTTTCGCCGCCATCTTGTTCTATTAAACAGTTTCCTTTCTTTTCCTCATGGATTATACGCGGGAACGTAGCTATAGAAGGATATAAAGAAATCTTCTAACAGCAGCAGCTACCCGAACGAATGATTTCAATTGTATGAATAAATCATGGAATATTTTTAAACATTTTTTCCTTTTTTTTTTTTTAACTTTACTTATACAATGACATTTTTATTAAAACCTATGTTGACTATCGCCTTCAAAACGTCGCGGAAGTTTTACTGTTGTCTCAAGCAACGTGTGCATACTGGCGTTGAAAGTACTAGAGATGTTGTTCAATAACCTCGAACCCTGAAACATAGAAACTGAATATTGATCGATACATTTTACTTACTTATATACGATCTATTTAATTCACATGCACCATAGAATTAAGAATGGATTTAATTTAGCTGACACATTTCTTTGGGAAGTGGAAAAACTCTCTCTGTCGATATATTCATCTAATCACGTATTATATGGAATTTATATTATCTTTCGAATCTGTCAAAAGAAGACATGTGGGAGCCTGTAATCATCTTCGTATATACGACAGTAATTATCTGCCTGTATATCATTCTGTCATTCAAAAAGGAAGCGTTAAATTAATTATTTTGCTAACTCTACGATTCAGGGTTTAATCCTGACAACGTCAGATATGTAGCTGTCACTGCTAAATATTAGCCTCAAAATAAAAAGTATAAAACACAATTTGGCATTTTAGTATATGAAAGCAAGAGAAAAATAACTATTTATATTAAGATGTGAGAAAACATAGTTTTTAGTAAAATAGCCTTTTTGCGTGCTTCTTGTAGGTGTTCTTAATATAAGACAAGTGCAGAATATTATAGATATGAGAATTATATCATTAGACGATGCAATGGATAAGTTAGAAAGTATATTAGGATATAGAGAATTTCCACAGAGAAACAAAGTGAAAAGAAATTCAGGGCTGATCTGTAATATCTAAAGACCTTCGTTGAAGACAATGTTCTAAGTCTTGTCTCAGAGGACTGGAAAATATATGCTCTTCAAGTGAGTAATTCTGTGAATTGAAGAAACCATAAAGAGAATAAGAAATGCAAATAAACTTGTACATAGAATCCTAAAAGTGTACTGATATATTAGACCCACATATTTAAGAAGTAAGTGTTGCAGAAATTAACAGTCGCAGAACATTGTGAAGGCGAAAAAAGCGTTCAAACTACGAGGAACTTGTTCAATGATTTTGAGTGAATGGAGTGCACAATGATATAACAGAATGGTGACGGGACAACAGAGTTTTAGGACTTAAAATAACAGAAAATTTTGAAGATATTGATGCAACGATGTCTTTAAAGGACACGGCACATAAAAAAAAATGGAGAAAAATTCTGAACATCCATCCATGGGTGGTGATAACGTTCTGTATTATTTGATAGATTTGACTAATTGATTTATCCATTATCTGCGGGCTATCAACACTTTTTTTCTGTGAGAGATAATGATTCTGCGATACACGTCTTAGTAATTAACATTATAGCTATGGAAAAAGATGTGCATTCCTACCTTTCTCAAAGGTTTTTGCGCGTAATTAAATTTAACTATCCCAGCAGGGTTTGGAATTCGATTCCCCGTTTCACATATCCGAGCCATTATATATCTAACCATCCGCATATTCAAACTGACATCACCTATTTTTACTAAGCAGACATCCATCTAGGCACAGACCTGGCTTGATATTGATGAACTCGGATGATCATACACAAGCAGTGTTTCAATGTCTCCTTAAGCCCTCCCTAATGCTTGCACAGAAAATAAATTATTGTATGGTGTGTATGGTTCTCGCATGTTGCTTTAATGAAATGTTTATAAGCTAAACTTTGATATATGTGGGAAGGACATTAGGATAATCCAGAGCCTATACTGGCAACGCATCGCCTGCATACGGATGAAAAAGTAATTCAATACATATACAAACAGGATATTCGTTGACACCTTTTTTTAAAGGCCAACGAATACTCGTTGACACTTTTTTTAAAGGCCAACGAATACTCGTTGACACTTTTTTTAAAGGCCAACGAATACTCGTTGACACTTTTTTTAAAGGCCAACGAATACTCGTTGACACTTTTTTTAAAGGCCAACGAATACTCGTTGACACTTTTTGTAAGGCCAACGAATACTCGTTGACACTTTTTGTAAGGCCAACGAATACTCGTTGACACTTTTTGTAAGGCCAACGAATACTCGTTGACACTTTTGTAAGGTCAACGAATAATCGTTGTCATTTTCGTAAGGCCAAGAAATAATCGTTGTCATTTTCGTAATGCTCGTTGTAGTAGAGACTTTGTGATCTTAGATACAACTATAATTCGCCGTTTAGCAATGCTGGTGTCAGACGCCTTCGAATATGACTCGCACTAATGTACTTGCTCGAACATTATTCCGTATAGAGAACTAGCACAGTTAAATAAAGTAGAGAATATCGACCCATATAGTAATACAGGATAGAGTAGAAATAACGATCAAATAGACGTCCCACGACTTCCTTATTATGCGTTTCTGCTATGGTCCCGTGGTCTACTTAACCCATTGACTGCCAATTTTTCTTTTTTTTTTAATGCGCATTTTTGGCCAAGAGAGGTGACTTAGGAGTTTATTTATTCCTTATGTTTAATTTCAGTAGTTACTCTTGTCGTTTTTATAGAAACTAGAACATCAAATATATCTGAGTATAAAACATGAAAAAATATTGATTAGAAATAATAAAAAATACTTTTAAAATAGTCATTATTTTTCTACTCGTAAAATGTAAAATTACGACAGAAAGTGTCTTCTTACGGCTAATAACAGACACTTTAAAGGGTAAGTCTTGTAAAATATACCTCTGCAAATGCAGTGTATCTAAGCAATTCAATGTAAATACAAGGAAGGTCAGGTAGTTAGTTTAATTTTAACAGATCCCCAAATGGGGCTCATGGCAGGTAATGAGTTAATACAATAATGGGATCTCCTGTCTTTGCCCACTGGCGATCGATGTTTAGACACGGGTGTTCGCAGCGACACTTTATTCCTATATAACAATTAGACGCATTTAGCTCGAATGTGATTTCATAAATACGTTGATACTAAGCAAAGGTTGAGTGTCGCGTTTTCAGGATATATTTGTTGGTGCGATAGAACATTTTATTTGCAAGTTACGCATTATATTTGTCCGAGGCCTTCAAGGTGTAGGCGATCAAGCCTCACCGCAAATTGCTTTCCTTTAGTATCCGTGAATTGACATGACATCTGAGGAAATATAGAGACGTATCTCGTAACGCATCAACATGTAACGTAAATTTACGTATCTGCTTATCTTAGTTCGAATAGCATGAAACGCTAAGAACCCAGTCTACTCTGTTATTTAACCCATCTACAGGCTAAGAAATAAATTCATACCTTTCCCAAATGTATTACTCCAATGAGAATGCAACTGACAAGACTGATTAAATTCTCCCCAACAATTCCAGTTCCCACGTACTTTTTATAATATATGTTTTATTTTAAAAATATTAATGGACATTGTTTCTAAGTGCTGTCTAATTTTATATTATTTTTATACCGTACCTATAGACTATAATCGGTATATCCCAATCCTCATAAATACACAGGAATATAGTATCTGGGAGGATTCACCCCTAGCGGTGGATTACTTAATAGCCGCCGCTGGTTAGTCTTGTATGTTGTTATATATATATATATATATATATATATATATATATTACCGTTCCTTTTCCAGGCTTCGTTTTGTTTTGTTTTTATTCTGTATCCTTTTCCAGGTTACAACAGTTATGCAAGTAAATTAATACAGCATCATTTTTATTACAGCACCAGTGCATACCAAATGATAAGGGGCATATATATAATGAATGACATTTTCCCTGAAGATGGAGAAGACACTTAAAGCGTTAGACATGTGACCGTGTGAAGTGTTGCTAGGAATACCAGTGGCAGAACACGTGCTGAATCAGAATGTTTTAAAGAAAATTCGAACGGGGAACAGATAGAGACGTATATTTAAATCAGAAAGAAACAGTTAATATGCCTCCGACATATGAGCAGGATCAGCTTAGTATTGAGAGACTGATTTATTTTTAAAGTCATATCAATCCTTATTGTATAAAGACATAATTTAAGTTGTAAGAATAATTCCTTTTTTTTCTGTGATAATACAAAATACATGATATTTGGAAAATAATAGTGATTTTATTTTTCAGATTCAAATTCTGCTATTTAAACCACAGCTGGAGTGAAGAGGTGGAGTCTTAAATTCCCAGGGGTATTTGCACAAAAATTAATGTAACGAAGCAGACTTCAATTCGAACTCAGGTCTCCAGTTTTTAATTCCGAGTTGCTGTCCACCAAACCAACATCGCATCCACGAATCAGATTGAAAAAAATAATTTAAACATGACGTGTTGCGGGAAGAGTAGTAGATGGAAACATCGATTTAATTACTGTCTTTGTAAATGCGTGACAATGTAGATACAAGGAACGTTGCCAAAAAAAGGGAAAAAAGACAAAACTCGGTTAAAGTTATAAGTGTAAGGAACTTGTACAGAGCACTAATGACTAAAGTTCTTAAGAGGAACAACACATAAAAGCATTTGATGTAGTAATATTCCTAAGTACGTGTTAATTAAATAGGATCAAAAATTGATACTTTTAGCATAAGATCTCAAGAAGAAGACATAGTTCCAATGAAGCGTACCGAGAGTGCGATATAAAATAAATAAAAGCTCTTAATGTAGGGAATTAATTATTAAAGTTCTTAAACACATACAAAGAAAAAGGATAAAGAAACCATATTTGTAGAACGTTTTTACAATCATGGACATGAAGCTAAAAAAAAATTAAATAAGAAACGGGAAGTGAAAATCGGGGGTAAAATATAATGATGCAAGATGGAAGAAATACTTGTGAAACCATTACTTTAATAGAATTATACTCAAATACGAAACGTTACAGCAAAAATATTCTCCAACAAAAACAGTTAGCACATTATTTAGTAGATTGGTTATTTTCCAAGTTTTGTAATAAAACACAGCTTCTCTCTTTACATTATCAACATCAGGGACGTAAAACTTTTTTTTTTCGGCGGGTTAACTGTATATTTTTTTTAAATTTTCCTTATTGCTCAATTAATATTTTATGAAGCCTCTTTTAAATACTTAAAAATAGTTAATGACGACGGACAATTTTAAAAAATTTTTTTTTGATAGTCTTCTAATTTCACTTCAGTTATATTGCAATTTCCAAAATTGTCTTTCCAACATGCAATATCGTTTACACTACTTAAATTATTCGAACTGTTGTCCTTATCTTCATTGTCATATTCACGAAGTTTCGGTCGTTGTACGCTCCGTCTTTCGACGACTGTTATTTTTGGAATTTCAAAGCTAACTCTTTATTTAATAAACTGGGTTGGAATGCTTTAGTTTCACTTGTCATAACTTTTCTGGGTGTCTCCGTTTCGATTATTTGCATTTCGTAACTCAACTCTCCTAGATTTTATTCGCCTCTGCTCTAACCACGTACTGAACACAACTCTGTGGCTCAAGTCACCGGATTACTTCAACCAATGCTTTTGTCCACCGGGCCATGTCATGATAAATGAAACTAGAACAATCTACCCCAGTGGACGAAATAAAGTCATTGTTTCGACATTCGAACGGAACGCAAAACAACGTAAATTTTAGTAATATGCCAATAAAGATGAGGACAACCGGCCGAATAGTATAAATAGTGACAATACCACATCGCAGAAATATAAACAGTTTAAATATCGTATTTCTCTTAAGTTTATAGTTTTCTTGCAACACGTAAAATTCTTTTAAAGAAAAATGATTAGCAATAACAATATTAGAATAGAAATTTATTTACTATGAGAATAACACCAGTCTCCAGCAAGGTTCAAGTATAATAAGTTTGTTCAAGAGACTATCATAAGGTAAAATTCAAATGATATATTCTGAAAATTGTTCGATTATTTTTTTTTTTACTTGATTGCATATTTCTCAAGAAAACGTGCAATTGCATTACAAATTATAAGACTATAAGCTATACAGAGAAAATCAGTTCTTTTGTTGGAATTGTCGCCGCATTGTCGTTTTTTAGAATACTTTCATTTAAGTATTCTTAGGTCTAGATGTATAAACGTGGATACTATTCTATTAGAATTTAATTTGAGAACCACGACTACAATATATTAATGGTTCACATTCTAGCCTATTTGCTAATCCTCATCCCAACTGTTTTCCCTTGCTTTTAAATACGACTTCCAAAGCCTTGTTCCTAAACAGAGAGGGGGATAAATTTTCAGCCGAACGAGAGAGTTGGAAATTTTAAAAGGGATTTGACCTCCATTACTCTGATGGTGGCATAAAGTCTGAGTATTACGCCCACAACTTGTTTGGACCCTTCCGTCCAAAAAGCAAATTCCAAAATCTTGATTCTTATCAGAGATAAGAATATATTTTATAACCAAGGGAGGGGCCAGGAAATTGGTATAGCAATTTTGGAGAGAAAAATACCCGATATTTCTGTCCCCCAAATCCATAAATACTGAGAATCAGCGTCTATTTCGCAGCGAGTATTGGACAACCGCCTGTGATAACATCAGATCGGAGATAGAGAACACCATCAGCTTCGAAACCAGTTTCAACAAGAAAGAATTACTTGCAGTACTGTAATGACAGTCGGCCCACTACTAAAAACAATTGTGATCTGCCTCCTTGCAAATAGATGATTGCTGTCGCCGGCCTACGAACTCACTCAACTACAGAATTCGTATCTTCTGAAAGTTTCTTCGTCTATAATACTCCTGAACAAATCTGTGAGTGTTTTAACCTTTAACAACAATCTGCTACTCACTTCAATTACTTTTTGGACGGCCATAGAAATACTTTGAGCAAGACTTTTCCTTCTGTATTTACAATTTCCCTCCTTTCATGTTAAAGGAATTTTTGTCTCCCTTTCTTTCTCTCGTAATTGCGCATATCCTTCTCCCCCCTTTTGTGCATGTAAATAAACATTTTTTTTTTCCTTTAATATTACACACCGCGCAGGATTTTGAGTATTTATTCTTCCGCCTGAAAGAGCCTCCTAAAAAGAGAATTGTCCTCTCTAATCTTTTAAGCTGTTGATGCTTTGTTCAATTTTGTCATATTGTTAACAGACAGGACAACCTTCCCACAATTCATGAAATGCATGAAGTCCATTCCAAAAGGTAACATGTACAGAACTTTTCAAAACAACACACAATTCAATATTTCGTAATTCTCTGGACCTTGACAAAAATAAGAAGCGTTTTTAACTTTCGATATTTAATGTATAAAACAATTAGCAAGGATATCGGGAAAGAAATATTTCTTTGAAATCAATACGTTGTCTTCGGAACTACGAATAAATCATTTACTGTTTACAAACGATCAAATTATTTCAGAAAAATACAATAAAGAAAGACTGTATAGTGTATTTAAGATGGTGATGCGTTTGCATTCGTTTGGGCACTGTCAGAGACGATTTGAGAAGCGAATGGATGAAGGCAAAGAAGCAAAGAACAGCTTCAGATTATTCATTCAAGTAACTTCTTATGGCTTCTTGGGGTTAGGATTCAAAGGGGAATTGATAAAAGGAAATCCTCAGAAAGGTAATTTTTTAAAGGGCCGAGCGGTTTTATTGCGACCTACGAAAGAAATCAATGGTTCTAATTTCGTGTCAAATACTTTTCATACATTATTAAGGTTTTTAGCTAATGAAATTCTATTAGTTCATTATTGGTTTTGTGTGAATAGATTTCATAGTTCCATCAGACCACAATAAAAGTGAAAGGAAGTAAAAGCTGGCCAACAATCAAAATCGATTGCTGTTTCGTTTTTACTTGACGGGTTATTGAATGTCGGATTTTTCTGACGTACCAGTTGAAGACTGAATTCTTTATGCAGTAGTAATGGTCAAAAGATTACCACGGCTGACCTATGACCCCGCCGAAATTTAGATTGGGCGAAATGAAATTTAGAAAATATAATAGCGAAAAGAGTACTGGAGAGTGATATAATACCAGGTATTCTATATGTCCGTGAATGCTGTCCATTGTCCTCACAGAAGAAGATGCTTGAGGAAACAGAAAAGTTATTGTACGTAAGGATGCTGCACTGATTATATGAACGACGGTGAATATTTAAGGAAAATGGAAACAAAAATTACACATATTATAATGAGAAAGAGCGAATTCACATATCTAGGTCATATAACGAGCAAAACGGGAGATGGAAAATCTAACACCCACAGGATATACTGAATTCGAAAGGAATAGAGGAAAGTGAATAATGTTCCTAACGAGCTTGTGTAAATTTAAGCAAAACAATTATTAGAAGAGATAGAAAATAAACAAACATTGCCAAGAGCTACAAATAAAAGGAAATTGTGGAGAAACATGATCGTCCACTTCTCAAGGGTCACAGCAGAATGAAGGAGAAGAATACGAAGAAGATCCAAAGAATCTACGCTGGGCCGATTGGAACAGTTCCTGATTAACAAGCGACGGGTTTAGTTCATGGTACGCTTGAAGAATTGAACCTTTAGTGACGAATTCAGACCATCTAGACGGAAAATAGCTAGAGTACGAAGATAATTTCTGCTTGTTTTATGTGCTGTGACCATTCATGAAGCGATCATGGCTCTCCACATCTTTATGTGTCTTTGTATCTTCTAAGTTGTCTTTTTTATTTCTCCCAGATCCTGTTCTAATTGTTTCTACTTGACTATATACTGAAGCTCATGAGGTAGGTTACATGCTGCTTTCCTCTGTCTCTCTTACCTTCAATCTGTTCTGTGAGTATTCGATTTTCCAATATCTTCTTCTTCATTACGTGCTCTATAAATTTCAAGTAGTTCTTCCTGATGTTAATTATAAGTTTTCTTTTAATTTCTATTTTCTTCCAAACCTCGTCGTTGCAAAGATGTTCGGTCCATTCTTTCCTCAGCATCTTTCTGTAGAACCACATTTCTGTTGATTCGATTCTCTTCTGCGGTTTTCTTCCATACAGGAGAACAGAAATCGCGTAACAGTTCAACACTTTTTTCTTTATGTCTAAGGAAATTTATCTGTTTTAATACTCTGCTTAGCTTTTGGAATGCATCTTTGACCATCCAAAACCGTCTTCGGATTTCAGTCTCACACATTTCGTCCTTATCTCTCAAGTGTTAGAAAACTTCTTAGATATTTTACTTTTTTGTACTTGCTTGATTTTTGTATCCCCAATTTGTAATTTGCATTGCTTCAAAATTGCAAAGAAAGCCATGAGTTACATATGGCGCGAAAGCGCTGAAATTATACAAAATTAATTGCAAACAGTTGGAATAAAAACCAAGTAAGAATAAGAGCATGAATAAATCTGGAATATTGAGGACAATTGTTTTTGTCTGCTAAGGAATCTACTACAAACTCAAGTAAAATAAGTAATGCCAATTGTAATAATTATGTCAATGAATTTGGAACTTTTAGCGAAAAATTCATTAGATCATTTAAATAGAGTTCTAACAGAATTTATATGAAGTTCTCATCGTAAATGTCATGGGTCCTTACCTATAACTACAGACTGAACTCTTCCTAACTCATGAGAGAGTGTCGAATCAAGCCGAGCTTCTCGACTTGACGGTCGAACTTTCTGCCTCTGAGCAGAAAGGAACCCGGTCGAGGCTCCGCCGAAGGGCAGAATCTCGTTCGGGGAGAATGACCAACCTGATCTCGTTTATACGGGTTATACGGGCATTTTTTGGCAGAGCCTACGGGCTCGGGAAACCCACGTAAAAACTCGGCCTTGTGCCACATGCAACCCTCGTTTTGGCTAGATACCGAATAAAGCCGAGCTTCTCGGCTTGACGGTCGAACTCTCTGCCTGAGCAGAGAGAAACCCGGACGAGGCTCCGCCGAAGGGCAGAATCTCGTTCGGGGAGGTTGTCTAACCCGATCCCATTTATATGGGTTCTATTGGCATTTTTGACCTAAAGGCTCGGGAAACCCACGTTAAACTCGGCCTTGTGACACATACAACCCTCTTGGTGGGTGGCTAGATACCGAATCGAGTCGAGCTTATCGTCTTGACAGTCGAACTCTCTGCATTTGAGCAGAGAGGACCCCGGACGAGGCTCCGCCCAAGGGCAGAGCTTCGTTCGGGGAGCTTGACCAACCCGGTTCTGTTCTTACGGTTTCTACGGACATTTTTGGCTGAGCCTACGGGCTCGGAAAACCCACGTAAAACTTGGCCTTGTGCCACATTTTCTCTCGTCTGCAAGTAAATATCGAATCGAGTCGAGCCGATAGTAGTTCACACCAAACCAGACTGACAGTCATACTAACACCTTCCCCATCATGTATTATTATTTCGTGTAATATACCTTCGTTATTTCTACTCTTGTGTTCGTGTTGTTCTTCCTTGGTTCTAACCTGGACCATGACAGTAAACAAAGAAAGGAAGATATGTCAAATTTATAATGTGATTCCAGCAAAGTTAATGAAATCAATGTAAACGTCTGAGAGAAGTCTAAGCTCTTGAAAATTCTCAGGAAGTGGAAAATCTTAAATGAAGACCGCTTTATGATAGCCTAACGTCTGAAGTGAGAAAACCAAGAAAATATTATAATTGTCCAGGTGAAAACATTACTAAAGAGATTTGACTTATATACTGAAGAATATAACAGAATAATGGGGATATTTTTGTCCCTTGATCGCCGGTCAGCGGCTATGCACACATTACTAGTATAGAAACGTCAATCAGCGGAAAATAGAGAGGAAAAAAAACTACTAATTTATATATGCGAAATATTAATGTTATTTCTTAGAATGATAATTTTTCCATTTTGTAATTTCACTGTTGTCATTATTATTATTTAACAAACATTGGATGTCATGTTTCAGTTTTTGGTTTCCAGCATCTATTTCGTTTCAAACAAACAAACATGTAATATCCAGGTGCTTAACATTCTGATGCTTCCAGGTCAAGAATTACAAGCACCTTTCCTAAAGTTGCCGAATCGACGTTTTTGTTTTTTATATTACACTAATATAGTTATATCTGGGATATAATTTTTTTTGACTCTTAGAACAAAATTACAATATGGATTAAGAACAATATAATGAAAAACACCCTACAGGAAACATGACTGTAAATTAAAACTTTTAATTAAAAGAAGTTTTATAATTTCTTCTGTGTATGTTTTATTTTAATTCTCTATTATTAACAAGGTTTTGGAACTTTTTGATTACATTGCTATTGTTATTCAGACGATGTGTTTGTCTATAGGCGTCTTTTTCTTATGAATATTAATGCTGTCATGGGAAAGGAAAGTACCAATAGAATAAAAGAAGAAATATTGAGGATATTTGGCTTTTTCCAAGCTAGACACAAGTTTGAAAATAAAATAATAAAAAATATCATGTTAGGTAAAAAAAAAAACTAGTCAACAAGAATATAATGAACAATATTGGAATTGATTGAACAAAAACAAATATTGAAATACTTTCAATTAATACAAATCATTAAATTTTTCTTATGACTGCCTTTAGCATTTGTTACGAAATACGTAGACTAGACAAAAATAGTATGATAATTTTTACAAACGTTATTCGAACTCTACTTGAATTTTGGTCCGAGACAACGCTGACATCGAGTAAGTTTATTGCGCAAGTTTTGATATAAGACTGCGAAACAAGCACTACGGTTTCGGCAGTAGAGATTCCCAAGCTGATCTGTGCTCACCTCGTATTGACCTTTACCCGTGTTTTCCACAAGGTAACAACTCAAAAATGGTTTCTGGCTATCTTTCTGACTGCCGCTCTCCCTCTCTTTATCTGTCTGGCTCTGAAATTTTTATCTTTTCCACAAAGAATGATCCATAATACAACTCCGAGAAAAAGGTTTGCCATTAATGCATGTTGCGGTCCCTACTGAAGAATAGGTGATGGAATGTCAGCCCTACAGCCCGCCTGTAACATCTAAAAGGACGCATAGTACATTTTATCCGGAATTTTCAATAAGTACTACAAATAAGTAAGAAAATAGGAGAGGAAATTAGATTTAAATAAATGTGGCATCGAAAAAAAGCGACAAAACACAGAAATAACCCCACAGTGAAAGACAGTAAAGATTATTTGCGAACAAAATTTGAACTCCAGGAAAGCTTAAGTTTAAAAGTGAAGTTTAGGGAGAATTTAAGAGAAATGTTCATTTCGGGAGAAATACATTTTTTTAAAATATGAAGATCAAGTAGAACGTAATTAAACATACGGAAATATATCATTCGTTACTGCATAGACTATTATTCTGCTGCTGTATATTTAGATATGCACTGTAACATCCAAAGAAGAATCTGCAATGAGAACTGTCATCTTTGCTACAGTCGCGTTTTCATCGCTGCAACGTAGCTTCCCTGTGCTTTTTTTTAAATACATATTTTTACGGTTATTCTTCTGAGTAGTTTTCCTTTTGGTATCTCCATTTCGCGAATTTAGGAACGCTTTTCAGGTCACTTGGTTTCAAGTCAACTTTCATCTTCCAAATGTCAACTGCCCTGCCTTTCGTTCTTAATTCATATTATTATATTGTTCTATCTTCTTAATATTATATATATATATATATATATATATATATATATATATATATATATATATATTAGTCTGTCTATGTTTTTGAGATGAGGTATATATATATATATATTATATATATATATATATTAGAGTCTGTCTATGTTTTTGAGATGAGGTATTATTTACATTATTCGGACTATTGTCCTCATCTTTGTCGCCATGTTTATCACAACGTTTCACCGTACTCAGGTGGTTTGAATTTCGAACTGAACCCTTTATTTCGCACACATGTTTGATCCATGTCAGTTATCAGTTACCTCCTGCTAATTTCCCTCTAAAAGTTCTCCACTGCCTTAACCGGGTATTGAACTCACACTCTTTGGGTCCTGGATCTAACTAACGCCTTTATCGACTGTCCTTGAAGACATCTGGGTATGAATTTCTGGGTATTATAAACCTAATGTCTTCAGCAACCATTTTTACCAGTGCTCATATTGCAACTTTGTTGTTATCATTGCTTTTCTCTGGCACTCATTATTACTGGTTCCCATATTGTATTTATTTCTATGCTTGGTCAGCTCAGGAGATTTTTGTGGCCTAACATGTGTGCTGATTCCTTAAGTTTACGAATTTTCCAATGGTGTCCCTTGTCTATGATCTGAACATGATCCCACAGAGGGCGGTGATCTCTCTTTTCTCTCCATATGTGGTCAGCCACGCCTGATTTTTCCACTTCCTCCCGTGTTACAGCTTTCTGGTGTTCTTGAAGCCTTACCTTGAGGGGGATGCCTGTCTCTCCTTTATATTCCTTTCCGCAGCTGCACGGGATAGCGTACACACAGTCTTTAGTCATGTTCTCCTCTACGGGGGGTCTCACTCGGGAGAGATATCTGCGAAGTGTCGTCAAGCTTTTAAAGGTTGTCCTGATGTTATATGGACCGCAGATCCTTTGTATTTTCTCTGATAACCCCTTCACAGGCATACTGTTTTCTGGATGTTGCTGTCCTCCTCTTCTTGTACCCGCCAATCCCAGTTTTGGGGGCCTGCTGCCATATACCCAAGGTAGTTGTTACGTTGTAGGGTACTACTTATGCTAACCAATTCTTTATCTAACGTCTCTGGGTCGCCACTTATGACTTTTGCTCGGTGTTGTAAGCAACGGACGATCCCTTTCTTTACGCTGTATGGATGGTGGGAGTTGAAATTTGAAAGTCTCAGATTTGTTTGTGTGTTCTTTTCCCATCGCCTCTGCTAGAAATGTAAACTGTCACATTCTGATTGTAAGTAGGATCGTTGGATTTTTTCATAAGGCTTATCAACCCTTTGCAGTTGATTTAAAGCCAGAATGTATATTTAGACTGTAAGAACATATTGGAAGAAGACAGAGAAATATAGATCCAAATCTTACTAATTAACCCATATCTGGGGGAAAAGGTAGATTCATGATTATCCACAGGATATTTGCTCGTAAGTGAATATAAAGAACCAAACTGAGATTGGGATGCGGCTCCCGGAGTCATTATCTATTGCCATCTGAATATCATCTTGTATTCGGAAGCTTTCACCTAAGGTTAATAACAAGCTCGATTGTAAGTATATATCTGTTGTGGATAGATTTTTCTTAAATTTTCTAGTTGCTCACATGTTACGTCCATGCCATGTCATTTTATTTTTTTTATTATTATTATTTAGTTAAGCTCTTTGATACAAATATTTATAATTCCTTTACAGGATATATAAAGAAAATCATGTTCGAGACCCTTTCTACTTTCAAACAGCATGGCTTATTCTGACCGCCAGGAGACTAGCTTGATGCACATTCTTGGACTAATGGTCTCGGCTGACATGAAGTGGAAAAGCTATATTGAATCCATTGCTCAGCTGCGAAGAAAGCCGATTGATTGTGTCATTCTAGATAATTTTTCTTACCTAAATCTATCTTACATATCTATAACTACATGCTCAATATATTACTGCCACTTAGGGTCCGGTGTTCCTGATATATATTTAGATATTACTGGTAAAATCCAAAGAAATAACAATATTACTGTGTTGGCGTTTTTTGTTTCAATTACTTTTACAGCTTCTTAAAGCTGCTACACTGTAACGTTGCTATGACTACTTTTATGGTAATTGTTCGGATAAACTTTTCGCTATACTACATAGTCAACATGAATTTAAGTGTAGTATTAGACTGGTAAAAAGTTTTCATCGATCTACAATTAAATTGACTAGATGTAACTGTAAAATCTTTGCTAATAGTTACTTTTCTCGCATTTCTTGCTAGTGACTCCATGTTTTCCAACCGACTTTGATCTTCAAAAATTTAAATTCAATATAAGTTATCTACTGTCTTCCGGATTACTCTTTTGTTATTGTCGCTCCTCATGAATGATTTCTTCTCGAATTCTTTCTTACGAATTCACCCCTTGTGTCTTTGTAGCATTACTTCATTCCTTGCGGCAAATCTGTTTAAAAAAAAAACGAAGCAATATATTTCTGAATCTATATCTCGTATATTGAGATGTTCATTGGGGTTTTTGGTTTCCTTTATATTTTTAGTAATAATTTTTAAATCGTATTGCAATTGTTCATGCGTCATTCTTTCACTTTCACTTTCTATGTCTTTATATTTTTAAAGTTTTTGAAAACGTTTTGCTGATTTGAGGAGACACGATGGAGTAATGGGTAGCAGATCGGATAGAAGAAGAGCAGAGTTAGAATTATAGCCGAATGATTGCATTCACTTACGCGCTAATACCCATGAAAAAGATATAAATCATCTTCTCCACAAGCTATGGGTAAATAGTAAAAGAGATCTAGTTCTGCAGCCTTGGATGGTAACTGCTCTAATGCAGAAAGAAATGTCAACCTACTGCAAGAAAAATCTGCCTCGTCAGTCATGTATCTTTCGATACATGACCGCCTAAGCGTGTATCGCGCATGACACATAACGGACTGACTTTGCTGATATATATTTTTTTCTAACAGGATATTCATTTCAACATTTCATACATATATTCTTTGAAACTTCTTTTTAGATATTTTTCATTGCAATTTATTTATTTGGGAACAGAAAACGAAATATAAAATACAGAAATATGAAGGTGCATTAGGATATGCAAAGTTGTCATCCAAAAGCGACGCAATGTATTAACAGACAAATTTTACAAAAAAATGGAGTAGTGAATTTTTATTCAAATTCCTCGAATATTGCAGTGAATGTTGAGATACTTGAGACCACAGAAATGTGGCTTAGCAGTAGGATGCTGGGAATAACATGGGCTGAGCAGGAGAACAACGACGTTTTTGATAGGGAAAATTCAAAGAAAAGGACGCATGTTTAAAATCCAAAATAGATAACTGAAATTCTAGAGTACTCAGTGGGAAAAGATTGCTGAGATTTTTTTTTTACAAACCAGTCATATTTAAAGTGATACGGACCGCGGCAAAAACTGTTCCTATCCTACCTAAAGAATTATTTTTAATGGTTAACAGCACAGGGATTAGCGTTATAGCAAAAGTGCAAACTTTAATAAACGCAACGAAGGACAGGAAATTGTTAAGTGCCATGGCCACCGATGGGTTGAAAGAACACGACAAATAGTAGAAGACCGTATGGTCGTTATGGTGAATTCACTGAAATATTATAACCATATATCTGGGAAGATTTTGTAACCTACGAAATGTTGCTGAATAGATTAATCACACGAAGGTTGGTAATGAACGATCATGTTTAAGACACGAATAACACACACAAGATTAGCCAGCGGCGTTTAGAAAAATAAACCAACTGCTATAAATGTGTAAAGTGAATTCCTCAATAAACCTCTAACTGCAGAATATCTACCAACCGCTGCACGTGGTCAGATGTGGCAAAAGGCCGAATTTAATGTGGGGTGTCCGAGTTCGTACGCGCGGCCAAAAATCCCCCGTAAGCCCCATATAAAACGGGGTCGGGTACCTGTTTCCCGAGACGATACTCTGCTCTTCGACATAGCCTCGTCTGGGGATCTTCTCTGCTCGGAGACAGAGTTTGACCAGCACAGTTGGAGACGAATCTCCAACTGCAGACCAACATACAGTATTTACTACTATATTTATATGAATGGGGACATACCCATTATCGAAAGGCCTTAAGCGCGAAATGAGATTTATAGGCAAGGGACATTAAAATCAAGCAGGTGCGGAAATTTAAATATCTGGAAAGTGTTCTGACAAAGAACAATAAGTGCGACGCTGAAATCCGAAGACTTATTCCAAAAGCTAGGCAGAGTATTTTGAGACAGGTGGATTTCTTTGGTAACAAAGAAAAGTGTATTGAACTACCACGTGATATCCGTCCTCCTTTACGGAAGCGAATGTTGTTCGGTCTCCTCAAAGATGAAGAGACACGAAGCAACGGAGGTATGGTACTACAGGCCACATGGTCAGAACATGTGAGCAACAATGAAATTTTGGAGGAGATCACAAACAAAGAGGAAACTAATACATAACATCAGGAAGAGGCAGCTGACATTTCTGATTCTAACAAGGCGGATAGAGGGAAAGAGAGACAAGCGAAATTAAACAAGTGGATGCCGGAAAGGGATTTGGGAGAAGTAGAAAAAGGATAAAACATATTGAGAACTACAAGAGATTGGATAAAGTGGAGAGCTATGACCGCCTTCGTTCTGAAGGGAATCGGTAAATAAAAGAAGAATATCTGAAGAGTGATGGTTTATATCCATAAAAAATTTATCTGCATGGGAAAAACCATAATCTTTCAATATTTTCAATAATATTAATATTTATATCTATTTAGGGAATACGGAAAACGCTCAGATATCCTGGTTCTTCTAAGTGCCGTCTCTTTTAATGGTATTGACGGTTATGACTCTCCATTATTTCCTCTTAATAAATTTTGCCTTTTTGTGAACTCTCGTAAATCATGTTTCGTCATGCATTTATTTAACCTAGCTACGTAAATTATACGCCGTTTTCCTCTGTTCATCATGTTTTCAATCTGTTCTTCGAGCATCAACTTTTCCAAGCACGAATTCCTCATGACTTTCCACAAAAATGTCAGCTGTTTCTTTTTGATGTTATCCATAACTTTCTTTTTTTGTTTCCATTTTCTCTAAAATTACTTCGCTGGTCATAATATCGGCTCATTTTATTCTCAGCATATACTTTAAAACCACATATCTGAAGCATCAGGTGTCTAGTTCATCAGGCATTCACTGTCACACAGGATCACTGATATTACATAATGTTTCCGTATACATTTCTTTGAATCTAACGATGTTTTTTTTTTTCTATTTCCTAATACTTCATTTAGCTCTGGGATTGCAACATATGCTATACGAATGCGCCTTCGGATTTCAGTGTCACACTTTCCGTCCTCTGTTTAAATAATTCCCAGATATTTAAAATGCTGTACTTTTGGATTTTGGTCTCTCCAATTTGTAATTTGCGTGTTGGTTTTTTCTTTTCCGCAAACTTTTTAAAAAAGCGGAACTTTTTCATTGAAATAGATAGCGATTTTCCAAGCGTAGCTTAGATGTGGCGCAAGGCAAAAATTACGGCCACCCAGTGAGGATCGAAATCACTACTCAGCTGTAATTGTTCAAGCCAGACCAGCTTGCTAACCATTAAACCGCTTGGAAGGGCCCCTCATTAAAATAGATATGAAAGAGGTCCTACTTTGCATGCTTTGATCTTGTGTGGCTAAGACTAATCCTTCTCACGCGCAATTTCTCAATCACTGATAAGTAAAACTGTTATTAATATCATGGCCTTATTCTAGTATTGTGTATGGACTCTGTTAGGGTTTTCATTTACAGTTTCTTTCAAGACTAGTTAACCCTTAATTTTTTTTCTATATTTACTTTAAGTTTTTTTTTCTACTTATGGCATTTTAAATCCAATTTCATCTTGCTTGTTTAGTTAGATAATTACTTGATAACATAAACCGAGATATTAATCACTATTACTTCGAAAAAAGACTTTAGCATAATTAACTTTCCACTGTTTTTACTTCTTACTCCCAATGAAATATCTAAAGATTCCTGCTATTAGGCATTATCTATATAAAGATTTTTCCGCCGCTCAGTACGGTAATGCAGTGATATACGTGTTTAAGATATGCTCCAACATTCTAGCATTTTTTTTTCAAAATGATTTTTTAAATGAGTAAAAGCCTAATTCTGATGGTGGAAAATATTAATGGATTATACAAAAATGTTAAATGCTCTACGTAACAAATTAATAAGATGATGGCATTACTTATATGGTTGTTCTAGAAGTCATCTTAAATTTTAGATCGAAAATACAATAAACAATCGCAGTTTGTGTCTCTGAGAAAACATCTGACTGCAGTGAGAACAATAATGCCAGAAGCATGATCGGGTGTCTGTGTTACAACGGTTGGATAAGCAATTTGGAAGTGAGTCCAGAGAATGAAATAATATGACCAGAAAACGATCACTTCTTCAATAGAAATGGGTTTCTATGCCGCATTCAGCATTTGTTCGGGAGAAATTAATAGCGTACCTATCGTTAGGTTTTCAAGTAACAGAACAGAGACAAGTCGTATTCTCAAAGTAAAATGCTACTCACCTTTGCGAAACATTAAAACACAAGACTAACAGTAACATTTTTTAGTACCCGACAAACTGATATATATTAATAAAAAAAATGGTTTATTCCTCAGGAATTTCTCAAAATAAGAACTGTTCTTTAATGTAACCATTCCTGCAGGTACTTTTTAAACGGAATAAAATAATGTTAAGTAACCTAGGTATGAATAAGTTATTTATTCATTTTTTGCTTTTTTTTTTTATTTTTTTCATCATTTCACTCCGAAGCAAGGCGGAATGCGACTGGTACGCAGGGGGTTACAGAGGGTAAATGCGGGAGAAAAGACTGGTATAAAGATGAATGTGGTTCAAGAAGACTGGGGATTGGGAATGCATTTGCACTTTTGAAGATGGTAGTTATCAGAGAAGCAAGGAAATTGAAGCGATTTCCACAGGCGGGAAGAGCAAGAAATTTCATGTTCGAGAAGAAGTGTTGGTTACATTTAACTAATTACACAGTAAAAGGGAGGGTCCTAGATGCCAGACTTTTAGCACACTTAAATTCACATAGTCCGAGCACCAGGGGAAAAAATTGTCAGAGCAGTTACCATGAAGATATTTATAGAAAAGACAATGGAAAGCCACGTCACGTCGATGAGAGTGAAACGGAAGTCAAGATATCAAGCCAGGATGGATTACATTACAGATATTTCATTGGATTTTATCAAAAACCTCGAGATGAATAGCAAGAGCAACAGACCATATATGGTAGCAGTATTCAATGCACGGATGGATGTTAGATTTGTAAATATGAAACATGGACTCTAGTAAGAAAAATATCCTGGCACTACGCAGTAACACAACTTCCCTTGCATTAGATGTAGCTATTAATTTCATGTAGTCGTTCCACTTCAAGTCAGTTGAAAACGTGAGACCGAGAAGGCCCAGTTTGTTGCTCTCCGTGAGTCTCGTATCAGCCATGGTGACTGAAGGCAGGTAAGATTCTCTATGGTGAATGAATGAGAGCAGTTTATTTTTGAAGGCATTAAAATTTACGAGCCATTTCCTGTCCCAGTTTGGTCTTTGCAAGAATGTAAATATAAGTAGTGAATCGTTGTGAGTGCACATGACACTTTACCTGAAAGTGTCTCCAGGCCATTTCCTAGAGGTAAAATAGATTTAAATATGTTTATAGCTGTGAGGCTTATAAATTTCCACGCAGGAAAGTCGAAGTTATATACCAATAGGTACATATGTGAAAAATGTATTATACTTGTTATTTGACTTAGGTATATGAGGGTAGTATAACCAACATGGGTGCGGATATTAGAAATAGCAAACCGAGTTCAAATTCCAGAAAGAACTGCCTTTATAGTCATATAAATATCATTGGAAAAGGCACAAATACTCTTCACCCAACATAGCTCTCCGTTAAATATCAGGGAAGACTGAGCTCTTTAGTCTTAGATGGTAACTGTTACACAGAAGGATAACTATGAAGCCATGGACAACATTCGATATTTTTTCTCAATATGTGGTAATTCACAGATAAGAAAGTGAGTGGAAGTTGTGAAAAGTCATGATCCTCGCATTTAAAAAAGAAACTTAGCCTAAACTCTTCTCGAAAAAAAAAACAAAAAACATTAAAATCTCGAAATTTTGCTAAACACAAAGTCATCTTCAGGCATCGATAAATAATTTTGAGGAATAATCTATTTGACAGAAAAATATGCTTATTTGCATAACTTATATTGGTAAGAAACTAAGTGTGTGACACTAAAGTTGATTGCATTCGCTATGCAGTGTTAATAAGTCTATGAAATTAGGTGGCAGAACTTTCTCCAAGCTTGGAGTAGCGCAGGTCGAAAAATCACAAGCGATACTCAGTTAATGAAGATTAATTTTATACCAGAATCTTAATAATGACTACACCATAAAAATATACCAATATTAGTTACAAAATTTAAAGTTTTATTTAGAATATTATCTGATCCGTTTCAACAAATCTTAATATACACTGATGTCTTCACTTTCTCAGCATTGTGATTATCTTTGTTCAACTTTATATATATTTGCTGAAAAATAAGATCCTATTAATTATTAACTTGAAACTTAAACTTGGAAGATCAAATTTCATTATGTTTTTAATTTATGCGTTTACTTGCTTTTCATCAACCATTGCAATATTCTTAAGAATTTCATTTGTAAGAACATATTAAAAGTATCCCTGAAGCTACAAATTACCATAACTTGTTAATTTTAGTATGGCTCGCGACTGAAGTTGTGCTGGGTTTCCCATCAACACTAATGATTAATCTTTGAGGTAAAAGTCGCAATATCGCTTCGGGTCAAATTTCATTGGAAACACTTGATCAATGAACTTAAGCAGCGTTTTAAGCTGATCAGTGTGTAACTACGTGATCGATTTGGAAGGCCGGAACTGTAAGTGTCTTGAGACCTCGGGCCAGATAAAGCAAGTAAATAAATGAAAATCACTGTTACGAAAGCTGACTTTTGAGAGAGCAATGCGCTTCAAAATAGGAATAGTTAACCATATTTTCTTCCTAACTCTGTTTTCCCATACTGAATCGTGTTCTAGACACAGCCAAGCTATATAAATGTCAGTACTCATTAGAATAAAGCAATGCAACTAATGACCTTCGAAAGAAACTAACAGAAAGGAAGCCTTCAAAATCTATATATGATCGAAATCTCAATGTCTGCTTACTGGCCTGTGTCCAACAAAGCTAAAAACGATGCAAAAACTGATTTTCAATGAGAGAAACCCATTTACATGTGACACATTGGCATGTAAGACATACAATTGAATTCCAAAAATATATATTGATGAAAGCATATAATTGGATTCTAAATATTTAGATTTCGCCAGTAAATAACACATGAGTTTGATATCAAACAATCCACCATGACGAAAGAAATATTTCAGGATATTAATCAATATAATATTCTACAATTTCTTAAAGAAATCAAATTGTATTCCAAAATATTACGTCAACAAAAATACAACATAAAACGCACATATGACTGCTCACGCAGACATGTCTATGCACAAAAACTGAGTAACATCTACAATGTATTCAGTTCTGAAAGCAGAACTATATATAAACTATGAATAATCTTAGGGTCTCTCTTTTTTAGATTTAGATTTTGTAATGTAACTATAACAAGAAAAACATTCTGATTTCAGTTTTGCCCTAAAAAGTCGGAAGACGAAACTTGTTCGGAAAAACTATGATTTTTTTTTCAATTCTTAATTCATACCAATTTGTTGTCTTCACTGTAATGGTCTGTGAATTTACTTATATTGTCAACATGGGAAAAAAACTCTTAGTTTAAATTAAATTTAAATTAATCAGAAAATGGCATACGCAGTAACATCTCACTAATTTTTTTTACATTTGGTTTTGTAATGTATCTTCAGCAACAGAAACATTTCGGCTTCATTTTTGCATTGAAAATTTGAAAGACATAATGCGTCGGCAAAAACAGAGTTTTTATTTCCGATCTTATAACTATTTGTCCTGTCCACAGAATTAATTTGGGAATATATATATATATATATATATATATATATATATATATATATATATATATATATATATATATATGCTCTATTTTTGTATCGAGCACTTTTTTTTAAAATAATAACAAAAAATACTAAAGAACTTTGGATTATTTACCTAACGAGTTCTTTCCTATTTTCTATATTTTTTTACAGACACACACACAGATATATATATATATATATATATATATATGTGTGTGTGTGTGTGTGTATGTATGTATGTATGTATGTAAAGTTGTAGCTTCTTATCTTACTCTTCCTATAGTTTGGGAGACAGATCCGCATAGCCGTATATATTCGGAAATTACATTACCCAGGATACTTGGATAAGTATATTTCATTTTGATTATAGGGAGTCCTGGGGTGAGGGCACAAACTCTGTACTGATTTTCCCCTTTGATTTAAAATTAATTTAAATTTAAACAAGGTAATGTCTCCTATTCAATATATAGAAGGAGAAAGCCAGAAGATGAAGGTGACAGCAGCAAGGTCAAAATGAGACAACATCGACGTCAAATTGAGCAAGAAATCACCATAAAGTGTGTAGAGTCTTACAATACAATGTTTTTTGTGACAATTCATCTCTAATATCAATGTTGAAATCTGCTCAACAATTCATTCATTTAAGTAATGCATCAAATACATATCGAAGGGGTCAGATCAAAATGTTTCAGCACAAACTCCCCACAGAAGTTTTCCTTTCATTTCAATTAAATTTGAACAATGGAGTGACTCCTCTCCAAAAGATAGGAGGTAGCCAGAAGAAAGTGTTCACGTCAGCATGATCATTTTGATCAAAGGTGATCACTGGCGGTACAAAGCCGCCACTGAATATTTTTCCCTTTGATTTAAATTACATTTAAATTTTAACAAGTGAATAACTCCTATCCTAAAGTTAGAAGTTTCGAGCCAGAAAATGAATATCATATTGGCAAGATCAATGAGTAAGAATAAAATGCATCATTTTCTCCACAATTTATGTGATGTAAAACCAATCATTTTCTTACACAAAATGTGACACACAGCATGAATCGGGTAATTTGGCGAGTATATCATAATTCCATTTCTTCAAAGCTCCCCCAGTAAATAAATTTCTGCATTAAATGGTCCATAATGAATTGGTATGCCGTTCAACAAACAAGCAAAATATCTCGAAATGGCTAACGAAGTAATCACGTTTAGAACGTGTTAGATTTTTTTTAAAAGTCTACTGAACTACTATCATTTATTTAATTCTCTCTCTCTCTCTCTCTCTATATATATATATATATATATATACCAGTGAAGGCCAGACAGTTTATTCCCATATAAAGAAGAATGGAGACACAGACGAGTAATCTGTGGAGAGATAGAAAGCCGAGTACAAATTCCAGTCGATTATATTACATTCTCTTCTAGGCTGAAAAAACTGGGAATGGTATGAACGCGTCTCTTCTCCACCTGCTTTGAATAGCAGGCGAAATAGATTCCTATAAGCTTCGGTGGAAACCACTCTAGGAGAGGGAAACTATGAAATCAAATCGGATCACACAAAACACACCCATCATGACATTTTTCGAACGCAATATGAAAGCAATCTATCAACTTAATTGCTTCATGTACATTTCAGTTCACTTTTTTCTTTTTCTTTTTTACAGTGGTCTTCACCCTCAGGTCATATAAACAAAGTCTCACAGAGTAAAAGATACAGATTGTATACCTGCGACTTGTTACCACTTGTGTATTTTTTTTTTAAGCATTACGCCCCGAGCAAGGCGTGAAGACATTAGGATGCATGGGGTTGCAGAAGATTTGGAGCAAGAGTAGTTAGAAGTGATAGAAAAAAGATGAGGAGAGGGATAGTGGATAGATCAAGGTAACTGGAGATGTCAATTGACATTATATTTGGATAGTTGGAGGTTATAGCTCTCAGGGAGACAGTAATTGGGAAGGGTGTTCCATAGGCGAGAGTAGAAGGGACGGCTACATTTAAAAGTTTCTACAGTGTCAGGGTGGGAGCGGGATACCAGCCTCGTAAATCGCTTGAATTCATGAAGTCTGGGAAGCAGTGAAAGCAGCTCATCGGAGCAATTACCATGAAAGTATTTGTAGAAAGGACAGAGAGAGGCGACGGCGCATCTGTGAGAAAGTGACTGTAGACGAGACGCCAGATCAGAGCCAATTATATTACATATCCTTCTCTGGATCTTGTCAAGAAATCCGAGGTAAACAGAAGGTGCCCCAGACCATATATGGCAGCAATACTCCATGCAAGGGCGAATGGTTGATTTGTATATTTGAAGTATCGATTCCGGGGAGAAAAATTTCCTGTCGCGGCACAGAGAGACAACTTTCCTCGCGGTGGAAGAAGCAATTGACTCAATGTATTTGTTCCATCTCAGGTCAGCAGTCAACGTGAGACCGAGCAGACGCAGGGAGTTGCTCTCAAGAAGTTGACTATCAGACATTCTAAGGGGGTGCAGGGAAGGATCTCTATGGTGATTAATAGAGAGTAGTTTGGTTTTTGAGGCGTTAAACTTGACCAGCCAATTCTTCAAGTCCATTTCAAGACGCACGGCTAGGTTAGTTTTGTCACCGACGCAAGATTTGTTTTTGAGGCAGGAGTAAATTGTAGTGTCGTCCGCGTAGATGCCAACCTGGGAATCTTTGGGGTTAGGAAGGTCGTTGATGAAAATAAGGAATAGATCTGAAATTCCTAGTATGGTTTTGTACGGCCGAATGAATAGGACCTCTGCTAAACTTGGTCAGCTTTTGTTTGTAAGCTGCGGGTTCCAGATGAACCCGTCCCGGATGAATTGTGCAACAGGTACGGACATATGACGATTATTCGTGCGACCATTATATCGTTTTTCAGAATAACATGCAGAGATCATGTGATTAAAAAGGAAGATTTATTGAAAAGAGAAACTATAAGAAAGTAAACCAAATTCACAAAGCGACATTATACGTTTCATGGATATAAAATGAGGGGAGATCTCCTGGAGTTTCAGAAAAGGCTGAAGGTAAGTGAAGCAGGAAAAATGACGTGTAACCTACTCACCGAGTCACCGTGAACAGATTGGAAGAAGGAAGATGTAAATTAGAGCCAGAAAGGAAAGACAATCATTAACGTCCCTGATGTATTGGCACATAAAAGACCAGAAAGAAAGATTGTATTTTTTTTTTCAAATATTAAAAAAATAATTGGAATTGGTATAAAATTGTTACAAAGAATTAGGAATGTTTTTACAAATGTTACCCCAAGGAAAGGCCCAAGAGCCACTCAGGGTAGAGGGTTAATCTATGATGATTCATAAGCGCCGGATGATTCATGAGAGATAACGTCTAACTATAGACTTGATAGTACTGATCGAAAAAAATATCCGTATGAGATTGGAATATTTCAAACTTTATCAGGAGACATGAATCAGCATTTGCTTAATCTCAGTTTTATTTAATGTTCAGTATTTAATTGAAACGACGGAAATATATATAATGTTTATTTGGTTCCTAGATTATTAAAATGTTATTATAGCGTAGTTGCGTTTTTTGTAGTCCTTAAGGAAATACCTAATCTAAAATAACAGCGTGCAGTTCAATGATAGTATATGCGTTTCATATTAAGGATTGGAACACCACAAAACAATACATAAGAAATGAAACCCGTCACAAAGATGTTGGAAGTTAATTATCAGTAATCCAATAAGATACATTATAAAATAAAAAATAAAGTAGATTATAACTGACGCCACAAAGAACAAAAACGAAGAAAGTCGTCTGATAAGATCTTTATCATAGTTTTATTTATTCAATAAGGAAACAATTATATATTTGCTAAAGACACAGAAAAACATACGACATAAAAATATTGCTTGCATTTTATTAAATTTTCTTCTTCAAAGTAACAACACCGTTTAAAAAGAAAGTATATTATTTCTTATCAATATTAAGAAAATGCAGGGCGCACCGCTAGCAGTACATCTCTTTTTTTTTTTTTTTTTTTTATAGATTTTATATCGATTTTACTGATATATGTGAATGTGTCCTGATGTATATATTTGCATGAAGATACCGGAAGGTTGAACCCAACATAGTGGAATCGGCTAATCACCAACATTTTCGAAATTCAAATCTCTACATGTTAAATTTTTATTTCTTTAATCACTTGTATTGAGCACTTTTTGATACAACTGTTTCCTGATCTAATTCAACACTAACGATTAATTTTATGATTTTATATATATATATATATATAGCTTTTGAAATTTTCTTTAAAATCATTTGATCAACAGTTACATACCATCACCTGAAGAAATGCAAAACAGTAACGAAACAGGAAAGAATAGTGTAGTAATTTCAATGTGTTACTCGTCTAATCTCTTATAATAAAATAATAATGATAAAGATAATATATATATATATTTCCTTTATAACTTCATTTTAACACATTTAATTTAATCTTACATATATATATTATGTTTATTTATTTTACAATTATAGCTTCTAGATTTTTCCATCCCAATTACTTTCAATATCTTCCAATATCATCCTAAATGGTGAAGTACAAAGCCAAACGTTTTGTAATTGCGATAGAATCAGCCTTCCCTTGTGAGAGCGACTTTTAAAAAAGGACCCCAGCTTTATCAAGGCATCTTAATCTTTATTTGCCCGATAAACGTTATATTGCACAAAATGTAATAACACATTCCTGACCATCTTTATAATGCAGAAAAATACTTATTGGAAACACCAATATACTACACCACAAAAATAAAAGCAAAAACATCAAATTGTTCATGCCCTGTATACTTAAATCTACCAAACATGTTAACAAAATTTATTACGTCTGTAAGGAGAACGTGTTGAGGTGCATTTAATAAATATGTAATGCTATGTTGCATTGTACAAATTTCTGTTTGGCTCCTTTATACTGGAACATATTGATTTGCGAATTTTTTTAAATAATTAGAAGAAAAGAGCGGTCAGTTACGTCTGTCTTATAAAAATAAAACATAATATGCCTATATTATTGAATGAATTATATATATATATATATATATATATATATATATATATATAATCCTCCCTGCTAGCAGATTTCTACAGAAGTAAATGTTGCAAAAATCCCAGTATTCTGAAACACCATATTTCTTGGTTCTTGGCTGACCTCTGCACTTGGGTCAAGCTATGTCACGTACAAATCTATGAATCAAGATCATTTTCTTCGTATTCTGTTAGGGAGAGGTAATTACCACTCGGAGACCTTCTTCCCATGAACGGATGCTTTGTCGAACTAATATCCTGATAGCATGATTTTTCCGATCACTACAATTTTGATTTTTTTTTAAGCGTTTCACTCCAAGCAAGGAGGGAAGCCACGCAAGGGGTTACAGAGAATTGGAGCTACAGCAAATAGGAGTGATAGGGGAAAGGACGAAGAGAAGGATATGGGATAGATGGAGACGTCGATTGACATTACATTTGAATATTTGGAGATTAAAGCTATCAGGGAAACAGGAAAAGTGGAGGGGTTTCATGGCGAGAGGTGCGAGACATGAAGCTATTGAAGTAGAAGAGAAGGATAAATTTAATAGTTTCGACAGTGAACGGGTATGAGCGTGATGCCAGCCCAGTAGAACGCTTTACTTCATGAAGTCTGGGAACCAGCGAACGCAGCTCATCGGAGCAGTTACCATGAAAGTATTTGTCAAAAAGAGAAAGGGAAGCGACGGCACGTCTGTGAGAGAGTGACTGCAGACGAATTGCCACATCAGGGCCAATTCCATTGCATATCCTTCACTGGAACTTATCAAGAACCTCGAGACAAACAAAAGGGGCAGCAGACCCTATATGGCAGCAATACTTCATGCAAGGGCGAATAGTTGATTTGAAGGATCGAGTCTGGCGAGAAAAATTTACTGGCGCGGCACGGGAAGCCAACTTTCCTTGCGCTGGACGAAGCTATTGGCTCAATGTATTTGTTCCATCTCAGCAGTCAATGTAAGGCCGAGTAGTCGCAAAGAGGAACAGTCGAGACGTTGAGTGTCGGACAATCTAATGGAGACCCGGATGGTTCTCTTTGTTGAGTAATAGAGAGCAGTTTTGTTTTTGAGGCGTTAAAGTTAACCGGCCAATTCCTGCCCCTTTCACAACGGATTGGAGGTCCTTTTCGAGAGGAATGGTCAGGTTAGTTTTGTCAACGAAACTAGATTTGTATTTGAGGCAGGAGTAAATGGTATTCTTGTCCGCGTAGATGTCTACCTTTGGAATCTGTGACTTCAGGAAGATCGTTGATGAAGATAAGGAACAGAATAGGGCCTAGGATGGTATAATCTTCATACTTGCACTTTGAAAACATTACAGGTTAGCCGTCTGACTTGGATGGCTGCTGGATCTTGTATTGAGTGAACATTAAGATAAAAAGTCAGGTCTTTGCCTGTATGTATGATTGTGTTTATTGTTAAGTGGCGATGGCGAAACGGCAACACATATGTTGGGAAGACGGAACTGCGAACTTACACACTGGTGAATTTTGGTCGATCACGGCAGAGTTAGGTCCCAACAAAAAGTGGCTAACCACTCATGTTTCAAGAACTGCTCACAAGATATCTGACAGGGGTCAGGAAGAGGTTATCCATATATTACCAGTTTCAATATCTGTCCCATATGAGTGTGTGTGTGTGTGTGTGTGTGTGTGTGTGTATGTGTGTGTGTGTGTGTGTGTATGTGTGAATGTACTGCGTGCAACTGCAAAAGTGACCAATTGTTAGGTTATGATTTGGACCGTATTATCATGAAAATGATTAAAACTGTCTCACTGGAATTCTCCTAGTTTTTATACGACGAATAGACCCTACTTTGAATAAAGTTTATATATATATATATATATATATATATATATATATATATATATATATAAGTCAAAGATCATTTTCAAACATTCAAAATGTTCTTCGCTTTCTCTTACCTACTAACATACAGCCTTGTCGTTTTCAAGTCTTCTTTCACTTCTCTTTAGTCTGTCATAGTTGAAAACGTCTTATGGAATGAGTTTGATCTTTTCGAATCCATCTCTTTAGGTCTAACTTGAAATAAGTCTCCCTCTTCCTTTTGTGACCACCTGATCTAGTTTCTCTCTCTACTGCTTCCTCCTTTTTAATCTTATTCTCAGTTCTCTTGGTGGTTCTTGAATGTATATTTTAGATGGAAGCCAGAATATGAATGATGATAGCATTTCTAAAGGCCTGACGAATTTTTCTCCTTTCACCATTGTAGCTGAATAACGCAAACGGTTTTACAATGATTCTTACGACAAATGTTATCAAGATGGCTGAAATCTTCTCTGAAAATCGGGGAAATACAAATTAGTTTAGTGGTTGTTTAGATATTAAACATTTTGTGTGACGGAGAATTATGCTAAATCACGATTTGAAAATTACGCTGTTACATCCGGTGTGTATGAAAGCTCTTTATATAAGAGAATTAAAGCCAAAAATAAATCAAGTCAACTATTATTATAGCAGTAAATTTCTTAAATATTTGTTGCAGGAACATATTGATGAACCATATGATATTAAGTTTTCGTTGTTTCAGTTTATTTTAAGTTTATTGTTTTTTTTCTCCTTTCTACATACTCGAATTTCACTTTATGGCGACTGTATTCTAGAGTTTTTGCAGATATTGTTATGTTATCGAATGTTTCCTTCGAATGGAATTGATCGATGACCTAAATTGTACTGATTTCTGTAAATTTTCAAAAATCATTTTATGGTGTTTGGATTTTCTGTTGACGTTCCTTTGGTTGTATGAATCCTTAGTGTATCGTTTATATAGGCCTTTACTCAGGGCTAACGTAACATCTAGGGAATTCATCACTTTAGCGGATATTGGTTATAATATTCAGTTTATGGTTCATTAAGGTATTTAGTCCGTTCCATTCTAATCCACCCCGCTTGTCTTGGTCCCAGTTTACAAAGGAGATTATCCTGTTGTCTGTGTATATACCAATGTTTTTATGTTCGAGATACATCTGAGTCTCCAGAGTTAACATATTCCTGAAAGTCCGCATGCCTCCGCAGAATCATGTGCTCCCATGAAAACACACAAGTCTGGGTTATTTCTCGTAGTCCTTAGAGTTCCGTTGTGGTATATAATAGTTTTCTGTGCCTGTTTATTATATTTACTTCTTGGTCAGAAATATGGCAGTATTTCTTTGATAAATTAATATGTACCACAAGTAGATCTTCCGTGGATTGGTAGAAGTCACAGATATCTAATTGCAAAAATATGCATTCGTCTTCCCTTTTTGTATTAATTAACCATTCCATAGATTCGGCTGCATTTCACCAAATCTTGATATCTAAAACATTTCAATACATTTGCACGCACTTTATATTTCAGTTTTGCAGATAATACCGATGAAATCTTTGGATGGATTGAGCAGTCGTTATTGCCGGTTACTGATTTATTCACACCACAATTACGGTATCTAGAACGTTGAGTTTTCATTTTAATGATGCGTCTAACAAATCAACATTTAAACAGCATGCCTGTCCAAATATTTCATTTGGAAGATATCTTGTCGAAAATACATATATATCTTTCATAAAAATAAAGTGAAAGTTCTTGGAACTATCTGTATCAAATACTTGAAATGAACACTTAATATAATTAATTATGAATACTCCACAAATGTTTATTTTTTTTACAATAATAGTTTAGTATATCTAGGTTATAACTAATAGCTGTAAAAAGTACTTAAAAACAAGTTAGACATTTCAATAACTTAGTTAACTCCCTTGAACTAACGGCACGCGTATCTTTATATCATTAAATTTAAAAACATTTTCAAAGTTTAGTTGTATTCACTTCACAAAAAAAGAATTTATTTTCCTGTGAACACAGCAATTTCGTCTTCATGAAGTCTGAAAAAAAAAAAAAAGATTTAACTTCACAAGTTAAAATAACATAAATATTCAGAGGAACACCGCAAATTTGTCATAGCGTAAAGAGCTTCAAGATCATATCGTGCCAATATCGAAGGTACTCATGTTAGAAATGGATATACATCAACATAGAATTTTTTTTCTTCCTTTAATAGGGATACAAAGAAACTCGTCCGGAAATATTAGATGATCCTTAAAATAATTAGTAGACAACAGTTGCCTACATTATTCAATGCGGCAAACACATATACAGACACACACACACACATATATATATATATATATATATATATATATATATATATATGATATAAATATCAACCTATGTGTATATATATATATATATATATATATATATATATACATAAACATATACCTAAACACATAACTTATATAATTACACACACACACACATATATATATATATATATATATATATATATATAGCTGCACATACATCTATATACGCACATATATGTACATACATATATATATATATGAAGCAAGGATGAGAAATGAAGATATGTACGAAAGATCTAGAGAGAGGTGGAAAGAAAGACAGAAGAACATGAAATAAACTTTTGTTTTTGTGAAGAATAAAATCCTAAAGTGAGAAGATACCGGTTTTAAGGCGTGATATTTAGATGACTACGAGTTATTGTCAGTTGTATAAATTTACTTCCGATTCGATGAATTAAATTAAAAAAAAAAAAAAGACACCGGAAATGTATGAATAGATTTGCAGTAAACATTAGATAAATGGAAGGTTGGTGTGGGAGAAAAACGATGCGAAGGGAATTCTTTGAACGATCCAAAGATTTGCAGAATCTTTTTCTAGCACAGATGTTGTTATTCTTTTATCTATCAAAGTACTTTTGTATAAACTTTTGCTATGTAAATGTTGAAAAAAATAGTGATTTTAAGCATAAATTATATTACCAAAAAGACCTGAAAAACCATTGTGTTAATAGAAACCTAAAAATAAAAGTTATATTGTTTAACCCACCATGCTACAATAACTTAGGAAAGTTCCTCCTAAAGTTAATAAACAATCCATTTGATAGCAAACAGCCATAATATAAAATATTCAATAGGAAAACACTAAAAATCAGTTATTTATGTGTAAGTAATGTGGAGAAAATTATCTCTTCCGACGATTGTAAACTACTTAGGAACACTTATAATTGTGAAACTATAGTTAATAACCCCATCTGCAATTGTACGCGAAGAGCTGAATGCCCAGTCGTGGGAAAATGCATGTATGATAATGTAATATATGAAGCGACAATACTCTCCAAAATTAAATATGAGCTTGAAAAAAATATACATGTTTATATCCGCTGGATATTGGGAACAGCGTCTATATATATATATATATATATATATATGTAGAAACGAAAAAAACGAACTCTTTCAAATATCGATCCCTAAAAGTCAACCTCATCCAAAATCTATGAAAAGTGGTGGACAAGGGACTAACGCCGCATTTAGAATCGGGATTCATATCAAAGGCAAGAATCCATGGAAACTTCTATGATCAGTGGGATCTATGCATTCTGTAAAAAAATTACAATTAAAGACAAAATCCAGAAGAGTTGCTGAATCTTTGAAGTGCGATTATATCCAAATGTAGATATAAACGACGCTTTAAAACATAAACACGATTTAATAACATCGTTACCAATAAAATGTCGGACGCTAATCACTAGCATCGTATATGACATTTAAATGGATTAACACTTGTTATTACCTATATATCATTGTCTTTTTATGTGATGCTCTATATTTATTAGTTTGTTTTAGCGTTTTTAATCCATATGTTGGTATAGTAGTATGTAGGTGTATATGTATCCAGTTTTGTCTAGAATACGTCTATATAATATTTTCACATTTCTGTTTATTTTCATGGAAGTCTTATGTTTGAAATGGTTCCGTTACAAATTCTACGATTCTCAAGTGACGGGGATTTTATTTTACTTTTTATATTTTACAGATCTATTGCAATACACGAGATTTTATGCATTATTTTCTTAATTAAATATACATATCCATATATACCCACGTGAATATGGTGCGTGCACATAAATGTCCTCTTAACGGGAAGGGATATTCTATAGCGTCCACCCAACTGCATACCAATATATTAAGAATAGATAGGCAAATTTAGAGTATTCATGTGTAAATTTGAAACCTTCCGCGCAAATATCAGAACTGCTCCATACCGATGAGTAAAACACCGAATTTTTGCTTATTTTGACGAACGACCGTTCTACCAATGATGCCTATGACCCGATTGTCATTTGGAATTAAGGTCAACCCAAACCTGAAATGGAAGTCATACATACGAAACATCACTAAAGAGGCTGAAAAAAATGTTCGGTTCTCTGTACTGTCCTCGTATGTACCTGCCTCCTAACGCTATCCGCTACATATACAATTGAGAAATAATGCCGAAAATAGAGTACTGTTTCTTGCATAGGCTTCCATATCCAGTCGTGACAGCGTGCAAAATCTACTAGGCTTTATGGCTAATGAATTATTTTTGACCGTACAACCCCTTTTCAAGAGACGAGACATTGCAATTTTGTCACTATTTTCATGCCAATTTTTCAGTCGCCATTCCGTAGTTAAGTTACATGTAACATTCACAGTCTGAAACTGTCCATGCCACGCTCACAAGGAAACATCATATACATAGTATTCGTATCTCATTAGTTAACAGTTATATTTTCCGCATATCATCATAGACTGCCCTTCTTCTATTTTTAATATTACTGGTCATATATTAATCTTGAGAGTCTCTTCCTCCTTTTCTGCACAGAAAAAAATATATAGTGGACTCTCACGTCGTATTCGACGTATGAGGGACAAACAGCTCGGACTGGTCTAGTAGCAGGAAAATTCTGAATCCAAATCCTGCGGAGGGTCGTTTGGGGACTTTCTGGTAGGTATTGCACCATGTTCTTCTTATTAGGTTCTTCAAAAGAATGAATATATATATATATATATATATATATATATATATATATATATATAAGATACAGAAATATATTTTCCTAAAGAAGGATCCAACATGAACTCTTGAGAAAGGATATATATATATATATATATATATATATATATATATATATATATCTCAAGAGATCAAGCTTTCTCTCTCTTAGTCCTGGATAATGGTTAAAGTACTTTTAAGTAATGATCTCTTGAAATATGATTATAAATTTTCCCATCACCTTTCAGGCATATCTAAACTGTCCGCTGCCTACAAACAGGTTTTAAGGTCAATGGTCAAAATGTCTTTGATCTTGTTAAGTATGTGGGTCATGAGAAAAACCATCCTTGTTTGTATAGTGTGAAGTGAACCACAAAGAACAAAACAGTACCAGATAAGAGAAACTATATCAGGTGAAGACTTCTTACAACAGCAACAGCTAAAATGGATAGCACATGTAACATAAGGAGAAAGTAATGACAAAAACATCAATATGGTGTCATACATTACTTAAATAAAATGTTAGGGAGGAAATCCCCCAATACTAGAAAGAACGGAAATAACTCCTGGGCACGAGAAAACTCCGTGAATAATTATTTAAAGAGGAATCCTTTATTCGATATTTGCACTGAGTGCTGGGACAAGTAATCGCGAATGATTCCTTATGCGCAAATGATTAATATAACCATTAAAATATAATTTGGATCTGTTAATTTCTATTTAGGTTGGCCCTTTCTTCATGGGTTTGTTTTATTTTTACTTTTACACAGACAGATATAAAATTGCTGATGAATATATCAAAAGATAGATTATAGATTTTTTTTTATCTTGATTGCTTTGACTTCATCTTAACATATTTATATTGTACAACGTTGCCAATATTGAACATACACACACGCACTGACACACTCGTGTCGGGGGGTTTATTTGATTGAAGCCAAGCTGACCAATGCAGACAAAGCGGAAAGGCATTCGAGAACTGGTACGTCAGAGAAATCACATTCTGGTCCAGACATAGGAAATGTCCAACAAGGCAAGTAGGGAAAAAAAGAAACGTTAATGCCATTTCGGAAATTGAATGCTGTTTCGTAACACAAACGAGCAACATGAAAAATGTCTCGATTGTCATATGTGATTTGGGGCTTTTTAATGGGCGCCAGAAATATTTTGTCTGCATTTATAGTTTTCTTTGCACTAACTATATGCGCGATGTGACAAAGAAAACTACATCGTAACAGTCAAGATTGTTTGAACTAACTTATTCTGTTTTCAGAGAGAAAGTTTTGAGTGAAGACATTTGCCAATTGATAAAAAAAATACATGATTTGACAAAATATAAGTATATAACAATGTTAATAATAATATATATATATATATATATATATATAGATAGATAGATAGATAGATAGATAGATAATATTAGTGGTAAATATACGCATACATATGCAAAATAGATAGATATATATATATATAAACATAGGTGCATACACATACATGTATATTTTTTGAATAAAAAATTCCAACAGGATAGAATCTAGGTAGAACTCAATGTCCAGGACAGAGTAAGGATATAATAAAAAAGGCTTAAGCACTAATATTCCATGATCATAATTTATTCCATTGTAATCGTAAATACGATCCAAATCATCAGACCTACAAATTCAAAAAAAAAAAAAAAAAAAAAAAAAAAAAAAAACTCCGGAAATAAAAACAGAATTTAGAGAGAGTGGAAGTATGAGAGTGTGGGACGAATGTTAGAGCTAAATGTATTTTTATGTATCCGACAACATTCATATTTCACTTACTTAAACTCCTTCCACTCACCTCTCCTAAAATTCTCTCTGTTAAGGTTTTATCTCCCTCCTTCTCTCGTCTGTTACCTCTGTTTTTATTTCCGGAGTTGTTTTTTCGGTTTTCTTTTTTGAATTTGTAGGTCTGATGAATTGGATCGTATTTACGATTCCAATGGAATATTAGTGTTTAAGCCTTTTTATTATATATATATATATATATGTGTGTGTGTGTGTGTGTGTGTGTGTGTGTGTATAAGTGAAGGTATGTTTTGAGGAATGGGCAGATATAGCAAACCGATTCATGATCGAACTCGGTATATAGACGTAAATGTTTTACCAAGATATTGTTAACTATATATATATATATATATATACATACATACATACATACATACATACATATAAATATAGATAACTAGACTCGTTTCGAAAAACCCTCGAATTTTTGATTTGCTAATCAAATCAATTTCGAGGGAAAAAAATGTTTTAAAACAAGAAAAAGCTACAAATATGAACTTCTGCCGACAAAAAAATCGCACAGATGCAGGTCTGAAGCTCAAAGAAAAAACCCCGATACGAGTAACAACTAACTAACAAAAGAGCTCAATACAACCGTAGAGCAGACCTAGATACACCTAGTGAGCCAGACAAACCTACCTAGGTTTCACCTAAACGGATCGTCACGTGGTATGATTTTAGCTATCACCTATAAATATGTGTTTCTCCAAACTGACGATCCGTTTAGGTGAAACCTAGGTAGGTTTGTCTGGCTCACTAGGTGTATCTATCTATCTATATATATATATATATATATATATATAAAGAAAAATATACGGAAAAACAAACAAAAACCTTTATATACAATTATGCTGTTTTAATGTTAGTATTTCAACGTCGGACGTTTCGGTCTAATAAACCATCTTCAGGACATATTCATAAAATATAATTAACATTATCAATTCAACATGACAAAGACGATGTACATAAGAACAAGACTTATCCAAACAGACGGAGCGCTGATCTTATAAAACTTTCAGTTATCTGTTTGTCACCCGCAGTAAGTCTGGCTCGTATTACACTTAAGAAAGAACAACTGAATTATGTCTTTCCCTTACATGACTTTCTACATAATTGACATTGTAGCATGCATAAGTGTAAAAACAGATAGTCCTAACACTGATAGGATATACATTGGTTCAACGAAGAATGAATTTAAAATTAGATGGAGACAACACAAAAGATCCTTCAATAATATTAAAAATAGAAATCAAACATCGCTATGCAAATATTTTTGGCATTTAAATGAAATGAATAAAACACCAAAAGTAAATTGAAAATAATAAATAGAACAAGAACTTGTAAAACCTGGGATGATCCTTGCCCTTTATGCCTCCAAAAATCAACACATCATTAAGTTTCTAATCGATGAATGTTTATTAAACCATAGACATGAGTTAACGGTTTTCTGCCGACATCAACAAGTTTTCTCATTAAATAATTAGCATAAAAAAATTAAATTTCTTCTCTATAAAAGATTTAAAAGCTTAACCCAAACATAAGATAGAAAAAACCACTTATGAAGTTTTCAAAAAAACAATTGTTTTTCAGTGAGATCCGTTTAAGTACAAAGCAGCTCTTTAGGAAAAAAAATAAAAGTATAAAAAATAAATGAATAAAACAAAATTTTCGAGACACTTAACGACATATTATGTTGCCAAAAGCCATTTTCACAGCGACTGACCAGACGATGTGGGCACATGAATGCCGTCATTCGCTTTGAAATGGATACCCCGATCCAACCTAGCCTCGGCTTGACCTCTTTCCGAAGGTGACTGATATATGGATAAAAATTAACTCTTCGGCCCCTTATCAAAATGGTCGCCCCAGCCGTTTCTATAGTAATTAATTTTGCGAATGAACATGCTTATAAAGATGCGTAAATTTCAAGATTGGTTATTCTTAAATTTTCGTTTGAAGATGAAACAGGGCTTGACACCTTAACTCAATTTAATTTTAATAAATATATTGAGGTTTTTGGCTCTCGATTTTGAAACATGAGAACTCTTATGTAGCGAAGGAATCATTTAAAAAAATAATTATAATTTAAACTACTTCTCTGTGGAGCAGTGTTTTTTTTTTAATAAAGACAAAAAAACTAAAGAACTCCGGATAATTTACCAAAGGTGTTCTCTCCTATATATATATATATATATATATATATATATATATATATATATATATTAGATAGTCTTTTAAACAAGAGAATATTGGTTTATATTCCCAGATGAATATTTAATACATTTATTCAGCAGGGGCTTCAATTACAATGTATGCTAGTATCATGGATTCAAGTTTCAATAAACGTTCTGATATAGCGGAAATTGGTTGTGTCATTCTTATCCAGTCATTTTGTAGCCTTTAAAATGTTTCCACCTCGCCGAATTTTATGATGTGGAAAACAAAAAATTTGGTACAGCTATACTTTCCTCTAAGATAGTGAAGTTAGAGTTAAAGGAATCTGAGTTCAAATAATAGATTAATTTTATTTCTTAATCATATGCCTTTATCACATAATTGCATTCTCTATGAACTTTTTTTCTACATTCGACTGTAAAAATGTGGAGAGCATGAGCATTAATCTTTTTTTTTTATTTTAGATACTGGGATCTTTATATATGCCTCATAGTGTCTACATTATTGATACGACATATTTATGTCCCTAGTTAATCCATGCAAACTAATATTTTTGTTAATTCCTATTTTTGAATATACTAAAATATAATACCGATGACAATCAATTTAAGAAATAGAATGATGATATAATTTCAATAACCCTTCATTGAAAGGTTTCTATAAGGGAAATATATTGAGTAGAGTATAATTCATGCTACAGCCCTAAGTACATAAGGCCTCTGAAAAATCTTCACAAGAGGATTTATTCTCAGGGCATGTTTCTGTATATTTTGAAGTTTGAGGAAAAATAATAATACTAATACTAAATTAACAGATTTTATAGATGCGTTTAGTTTGCATCTTTGCAAAGAGAAATAATAGTCTGATAAAATAGAAGAAATACTTCCATAAAACTTTTGTATTATTCCTATTGAGAATTCATCCCCTTATACACGTTCAGCGTAGACATTTTGTAATCGAAGACAGTGCATTGCAGGTAATATCAGTCAAATCATGACATCAGTTGTAATAAAGTAAATAATAATGTTTCTCATTTGATATCGGCTTCTTTAAAACAGGATTGCTGGACCGAACAAGAAAGACGAAGGAAAGAGGCGAGAGATAAATATGTCTCTCTGGCATTTCCTGTGCAATGCAGTAAGTAAATAAAGAAGAACGACAGATGTTTTGAGATTTTCTTTTATAAAAATACGCAATTTCCAATCGGTGTTATTTTCGCGAGCAAGATTTAAGTGGCAGTAAAAGGTCGTCTTTCACTGTGAACAAACATGAATGAACGAAAAAGAAAATCAACTAGAGAAAATCATCAAAATGTCCCTTTCATTGTTATGACGGCTTTGAATATAGGATAAAACGAATATGCGTCCTAAAGCAATAATGCGCGCGAGTATTTTCTTGTGCGACTCAGAATACACAGCGGTTTTCAGAGAAAAGAAGAAAAAAAAGAATACTTATCAAGAATTTTCGACATATTCCACAAATTGTAAGAAAAGATGATACAAATATCTGTTATATACATAGCTTGAGCTCTTTGATGAAATCCGAAAATGAATAAGCAATAATACTGGTCCTAACCCTAGCTGCTCGGCTATGTCTTTCTGTTTCATTTCTATAAATACTTTCATAATAATTGTTCGGATGATCGCGTCGTACGGTACCTAGACATCGTCAGTAAGAGGATGAGCCAGAAATCCAATCTAATGTAAGGGAACACTAGAATCAAGCAGACGTGGAAGTTTTAAATATCTGGGAAGCATCTTGACATAAGACGGTAGGAGCGAAATTGCAATCTGTAGTCGTATCGGGATGACCAAGTACACATTTCTAAAGTTGCGAGACAGGAAGATATCTTTGGAAACCAAGAAATGAATACTTAACTCTTAAGTGACATCAGTCTTTCTTTACGGCAGCGAATATTGGACGATTTCCTCAAAGATGAAGAAGAGACTCGAGGCGACAGGGATGTGGTTCTACAGAAAGATGCTAAGGATAACTTAGGCCTAGCGTGTGAGCAAAGATGCGATCTTAAAGAGGTTTCAAACAAGGAAGTGTCATGTACTTAATATCAAGAAGAGGCAGCTGAAGTTTCTGGGACACATTATAAGGAGGGCCTGGGGAATCTGATACTCACGGTCTAATAGAAGGAAAGAGAGACAAGGGAAAACAACGCGTGACATACCTGGCGGACTGAAGCAAGTGGATGACAGAACGTAGTCTGTGGGAGGAAGCAGAGGGAAGGAATTTGTTTAGATCTACAAAGATAGAGGGAGGTGGAGATGACATTGCGCATACAAAGAAAAGAAGGAGAGACTACGTACATCGAGATCAATTTACAGTGGAGCTGGCTAGATATAATCGTATGCTAACTATTCCTTTCCCCGCTTTTGTCACTATTGAAACTTCCTTCCGGTTATATGCCGTCCAGCTAACACTAATGTTACGCTAGCATGGCTTCAAACATTAAGATCTCGACAGGCGATAGATGTCAGTTAAATTCCATGCTTGTTTTATGTGTAAATATGTGAAACCTTAGTAGCGGGTGTGCAAATGATTACTAATTCTTTTTTAATATTTAAAGATCTGCACGTTCAAATTTTTGGATTGCGTATAGAGCAGGTTTTAATGAAACCGTCACTTGGTCGTACTCAAATCTGACAAACAATCGCCAATATATATATATATATATATATATATATATATATATATATGAAGAAAAATATACGAAAAAAACAACTAAAAATCCTAATATGCAATTATGTTGTTTTAATATTAATATAATGTCAACGTCGGACGTTTCGGTCTAGTAGACAATCTTCAGGACATATTCATAAAACATAATTAACATTAGACTATATTTAATTCAACATGAAAAGACGATGGACATAAGAGTAAGACTAATCAGAAACATATATATATATATATATATAAATATATATATATATATATATATATATATATATATATATGCATATATGCTTACATATGCATATATTATCAATATTCATACAGCCCAAGGACCACTGAAATTAAAGGGCCACTGTGTAGAGTAGTATGAGCCTAAGAAAGGCAATGTGTGAAGCTATTCGTGTTATGTATGAATGATAACAGCTAATTCTAAACGTGAAGAGGTCAAGATTTATTAAATGAATTTAATTTCAGATTTTAGGCGGAGACGCTAGAAGCATAGCGTTGATGTACAATCTAGAAGGAACCAGAAACCCAATACTGAAATGGAAAAAGGGAGAATCCTCAACTTTTGTACAAAATATATATATTTTTAATGATATTAATGATATACGCGCTTTTTTTAATTAATCTACGAACATAGATAGTTATCATTAAAAATTAAGCTTGCAAATTCCATATATTACTTTAATATAAAAGTCAAACGATTTCCAGCTTTGTATTTTTGTACAGTTTGACATATGGAGTAAGATTCACGATTAAGTGAGAATTTACAATATGCTAAATATCTAATCTCTTTTAAAACGATTCAGAATTGAATCATTCCGTAAGATTTAAATTTAGCAACAAGAGAAAATAATTGTTAATAATAAAAAATGAATAATAGATTACAAACGGTATAGAGGTTTTTAAGCTTAGCAATATCTTTACGGGACTATTTTTTCAAGGTTAATTACATATTAAAATTATGTTTTTTCATCTATCAATTGCTCATTTAAACACCTGGAAATATTCGCTAAAATGCTAGGTGAAATTTTCTGCTAATAAATGAAAGAGAAAATGACCGCTAAAAAGGTAGGAGCAAAAACTCCGATACTAGGAAAATATATTCTGATCAACAACATGTTACTTGGTTTTCATAATTATTCCTTCTTTCCTAACATTAAATGTAAGCCATTTTTAGGATACAAATTACTGGCGATATGCGACGGATGTATTGTTATCAGAAACAAGCAAAAACCCGCTAAGATTTAGATCAGGTTTGAATTATCAACGTGGAAAGAGTGTGGAGGGAAATTATTAATTCATTAAAGATAATACTGTATTAAGAATTAGAAAATTATTAATACACAATTTAGCATAGCGAAATAAAAGTGTTTGAATGATAGTGTAAAATATATTATTTAGTGCATGAAAATCGATCGTTATGCAGTTCGGCAAAGGCCACTCAAGGGTTGCAACACTCAGCTCTCCATACTTTAGCCCAGTATCAATCTTGTTTTCGAAATGGAAATTTCTTTCAACTTTTGCCGCATTCCCTTGAGTAGTGACATTAAATTTACGGCCTTTTAACTTCCTTCCTTGCTGATCTTCAGAAGTTCCCGTCTATTTAAATACGGTAAAATTTATTAGTCCAATCAAAAACATTTAACAGGGAGATTCTGTAAGAAAATATGTCCAAGAAAAAATACTGTAGTAGGCAATTGTTTATGCGACGAAATGAAGACAATGACATGTTAGACAAAATACAGTCCTCTGGTGATAATTCTAGATTTAATACTCAGGGGTGGGGGCAATGGCAGATTGAGACTGTGCAATGAAAAACAATGTGAACCGCTTCTCGGTCATAATTACAAGATCAAAATGAATACAAGGCACTACATTTTTTGTCGTCTTGGATGCCAGAGATTTGCCTATGTGAAGAGCAATGCATCTTCTGGCTATCACAACAGTTTATTTTTCCGTCTGGAATTTCACCCATAGTCTTTTTCGTGTGGTTTATAATCAGGGTTTTCTTGTTCCAAGATGGAAATATATTCCCAGACTGATGATACACACGTATCCCAAATAGCTGATTACGGAATTGCTCATCAGATATTTGTGACGTATGAAAATACAGTGATGACTGAATAAAAAGGATTTCACTAGTATGATATATAATTTTTTAAAATAATGCTGGAAATATCAGAATAATTATCATCATAATATTCATATTCAAACACATACAGATATATATATATATATATATATATATATATATATATATATACAAAGTTTCAGATATACATAATTTCAATTCACATTAATCGTTTATTGCACATAATATTTACTGTCTTCCAAAAGTTCATTAACCAGTTACGTTTTTATCTTTATCTCCGTGAATATGTACATAAGGATGATGTGTTTATGCAAGAATATTCGCAAAAATATGCAAACACTGTCAAACTTTGATCTTCGTTACTCGCTGCATACTATATTTTATGGATTCATCTGCGAATAGGATGTGACAAGCGCAGGCACTGTTCAGTATTTTGAGCTCATATAAATTTTATTTTTCGCTCCTATACACATGGGAGTCGTACTGCACTAGAGATTTCAACTTGAAAAAATCGAAACAGCAAAGAATGTCTTTCACCATGATACATTTTGTAGTTGAGAGTTATAAGGCACAAGTAATGGTAAGAGAAAATTCTTATTAAATATAAACTGTCGAGAGGGAAATCGAAAAGAAAACTGTACACGCAAGTATAGAACAAAATCATGTTTAAATATGTCCGGGGATTTATGTACATTCACCTTACGTAACTAACATTAACATTCGGTTATTTTCAGGTTGTAAAGTAGGGAAAATCAATCTCTCTCTCTCTCTCTCTATATATATATATATTATAATTAAGGTTCTACTTTAGTATTGGGCACTGTTTTTTTTTTGTTTATTTTTATAATAAAACCAGAAATGCTAAAGAAATTCGGATTATTTACCTAACATGTTCTTTCCTATTTTTCTTATGTATTTGCACACACACAAATAATTTGTTTCTTCTCTTTTTTTTAAATTTTACTCTTTAAACTATTTCGCTTAGCTTTCAAAATGTTTTTAACAGTTTTTCTCTCCACTCGTCTTGATGCTATGTTTTGTACCAATGAAAAAATCAAGAGGCGTAGCTGGAAAATCAAGAGGCGTAGCTGGATATATATATATATATATATATATATATATATATATATATATATATATATATATATATATATATATATATATTTTTATGACATATGTAATTTTAAGCTATGCTATGTTTATAGTTCAAATTGCTTAGGATAGAGCCTGTCTGATAATAAGACGGAGCACTAGCGTCAACACGGAGTGGTGGCAGTCCGTTACATGATTGAACGAAATATTCTGATCATGCATGTTCAACGCTAGCATAACTGTTTATATATACTGGTCAAGGGAGCATTAAGTTTAGCAAGATCCGATATTTCTTGTTAATAACAATGTTGAATCTGAAAATTAAAACAAATTTACACAACTAACACAGTGAAATGGCGACATCTGACTTTTACCCACAATTACTGCATACATTTTATATATATATATATATATATATATATATATATATATATTGGAAGAGTGAGCTGCATGCATATTTTCCATACATTGCATGCTAAGAATACCATTCCCAAGAAATTTAAATAAAATATGCACTATTTTAGCCGTACGTATATATATGATTCTTCCGTTATCAATCTTTCTCTTACTTCCTATATAAAGTTTTCGCTAACTGCTTTTTCTCTTTATATCTATCTACATATCTCGTTCGTATGAGCGGGTTTGACTTCGATATATATATATATATATATATATATATATATATATATATATTATATAAACAAATTGCCTTCAAAAATTTAAAGCAGCTAATTTTTCCTTGTTTGATACTCTATACTGTTTACATTTTTGTTGTAAAAACCTCATCAGATATTGTCCGTTTCATTTTTTATGATTTGGTCTTTTTTAGATATCAAGAATTCTTCTTAATTGTTTGTATTTATATTTGTAAAATTACAGCGCTCATTTAAAAAATCAGAACAAAATTATTTTTCATCAATTATTTTACAAATTCAGAACGTACGTTTTTTTTGTTTTTTTTTATCTTATCATTTTTCCCCAGCATTTGTGTCTCCGAGGTAATTGCTTTCCTTTTAATTGCATGAGTGATTGATTAGAAAAATATCACACACGTCGAAATCTAGAATAGTATAGACGACATTGTGTAAATAGACTGCTCTAGTCTCCTCCAAAGGATTGGCTGGAAATAAAGCTCCACTTTTTCCTGTCGAATATTGCTTCTTTGAGCTCATACAGCTTTTATAAATGACATGTCCCTATTGAATGCATAAGATCATGACACTCCATAGATTACTTTCCTATATAACCCTTCTAATAACATGGCTTCTGGGAAACTATTTTTGAATGATTTCCAATTACCATTCTCAGCTGTTTCAGAATTCCTTATTACCATTCTACTTGACAGATTAACAAATATATTACAGCGCATTCTCTCTCCTGCTATATAGCATAATGCCTGGACGTAGCGAATAGCAATGAATCCATGCATATTTGAAAGGGAACGCAACATACAAAGAAACAGCTTAAATTCGGAAAACCGATGCCACTTTCTAAGCTGACAAAAGTTATGCTACCAACAAATTCGAACTTTGCAGACAATCTCAACTACAGTGTTTTTTTAAACGTTAGCACCTAAGGCAAGTCCATATTTTCTAATAAACTTTTTTTGTGTATCTAGATTTTATTTTTTAGCCCACTGAAGAATATTTACCATATTATTTATTATGAATATAGTGTTTCAGTTTAAGTTTCAAAATGAGTAAGAAGTCTCATAAAGATATATTAAATTGATATGTTTTATTTATTGTTGGAAAATGCGCGTAAGTTAATGGAAAAGAAAATTGTTTTTTCGCATCTAGAGTTGGGTTATAAATTGCTGGGCTGCTTCTGGAACAATACGATTTAGAAGCTGCTGTTTGTTTAAACATTCACTAAGTTATTACAACATAAGTAAAGATGTAGATATACAGAAATTGAAGTCAATATTTAGTATGTTGGTTATTGGCCGTTGCTGTTTAGGATCAACGCTCTGGATTTTTGACATGTTCTAAATTATTGCAATGAAAAGTCTGGCCAACTGCAGAAAAAGAGACGGAATTGATATAGTACATTATCTGATCTCGACTATGTCAGTGAGGGTTCGTGTACATTGTTTGTTTAGACTTTAACAAAAAGATAGCCGTTAGGAGTTCGGATGAATGCACAAAGTGATCAAAAGTTAACCTGTGGTGGTTTATTGTATGTTTGCATTTTATTTCAACATTATATATTTTGTTGCTGTCTTCTGTTTCCATCTTTTTTCAGATAATTTCTATTGTCATTATCCCAATTAACGCTGACGTTTTCATCCTTATTTTCCTCGTTTTAATCACTATTTTCATTTTTTTTTATTTTCCTTCATTTCTCTGTTGTGCACTAATTAACTTTCTATTCTTAATTGCAAAACCTTTCTTTTAATTATCGCATGGCCTATCCCGTTGCTCACGAATCTACTCATTAAACGACATCGAAGAGAAAAATTGCAAAATTGTTTAAAAGTTAAATTGGCAGTTTCAAGTTACTTGCAGCGGCACAGAGAAACCAAAGGATAAAAACATGCAATCGATGTACCGTCCTGTACACATTGTCACAAATTGATAAACACATGCACAATCATGTATGAAAAGTGTAATTAAAACTCAAAAATTCATGTGCTTAAAATTATATACATACGAATGAAATATCATCTATTGCCCGACGAAAAATATATTAATAAACACATAGATGTTATTGTGAAAATTAAGCTAAAGTGATATCATAGCGATCATTATATGAATAGCTGTGCCTACTTGTGTTTCGAAGTGAATAAACGTACAGAAAATGTCGAAAATATAGAGATACATCCACATACACTAAAAAAAAAAAAATAAAACGCTTAAAACTTACACAGGTCTGTGAAAATTCCAACAAGGGATTTGATATATATATATGTACATATATATATATGAAGTGTGTATTTAGGCAGCATCTTTTCATTCATACACGTTTCATTAAATAATATAGACAAGTGTTGTCTATTTATTTTATGTAAATTCTTTACATAACGTCTGATAAGTTTAATAACATTATCATTAAACGAAGAAGTACACACTATTGATCCATATTTTTTAATGCAATCTAAGCATTCGGCTTACATAAGCCATTATCAAAGATGTCAATTACAACATATTAAGCAATATACGGACAAGACAGTGATGATAGTCTGTGATTGTTTACATAGATGATTTCTCAGCAACGATAAACACGTGCAAATAAGACGCTGGAAGCAAAAATCGCACAGCATCTCATGACGTCACACATGACCACGCGAGAGTTAATTGGAGAAGTATGAAGTATGGGAAGCCGTTATTTAATGAAACTTGTATGAATGAATATATATATAGTCTGTGTGTGCGTTTGTAATAATCAGTTGGTATATAATCATAGTGAATCCTCAAAACATTAAATAATATTAATTTGTGGATCATTATATACATATATTTGGGGATATTCATTTTTTTTTAACCATTTCACACGAACAAATCATTAATGCCTCTAAGGCACAGAAGGAGAGTAAATTAATACGAATACTTTAGTTAGGAAAAAGTGCAATAAAAGAAATGGTTTCAGTAAACAGAAAATGGCGATTGACGTTGTATTTACATTAAGGAAGAACGTATATATCAGGGAACCAAGCAACTAGCGAAGAATTTGAGGAAAAATATGGCAACTGAACTTATGGTTACACATATCTATTACAACAGTAAAACGATTACACATATTTGCCAATGTAACAATAGACTTCGATCTATGCAGTCGAGGTTCCAAGGAGGAGAGCTCATGAGAAAAATTGCCGTGAAAATATTTAGGGTACCGACAGGAGGAAATCAGATCAAAGCGATGAGAAAATGACAGAAGTCATGAAGGCGGGTTAGGACCGATAAAATTAAAGACCTCTTCTTTGGATTTTGTTGAAAATCTAGACATTTGATCTTGACCAGGCCAAACGTGGTACCAATATTCAATGCATGGACAAATAGTAGATTTATCTATGTGCTAAAATGATTCTGGCGAGATAAATTGTCCTGCACGCCACAGGGCAGCAGACTTAGCAAATGATTCGATATAATTTTTCCATTTTCAATTCATAACAAATTAAATTATCCAATTTAAATATGTCAGCAGAACATTATATATTTATTATCCCTTTTAATCTCAAACACAACGGACACACACATACTCTCTCTCTTACACACACGCATGCACAGACATATATAGCAAGATTTGATATAGGGCCGCTGAAAGATTCCATTTTCACATAGAATTCCTAATTTTTGCTTTAGAATAAATAATTGAAAAGAAATTAGCAACGGAATGGGAAAATAAATATTACGTGAATGAAAACAGAATGCATGGATGACAACAAAAAAAAAGTATGGACAATATGTGTGCTCCCTACTGAGTAGGCCAAAATGAAGTTAGAGAAATATATTTAGGCAGTACTGTAACAGACGATGAGAAAAGGGACACAGCTGCCTGAAATCACATAAAAATATTTGTAGATAACGTCCCGCAAAGATGCAATGTGTTCTGAGATAGGAAATGTGGTTTGAATCAAACAATTCTTGAAGAGTGCTACGTAATATCTAATTTGTTATATCCCAGTGGATACTGGAGAAACACTTCACACATAATGGAGAATCTCAAAGCAACAGAAAGGTATACCTCTCGAAGACGTTGCAGAAAACCAGGCTAGATATATCTGAGAAACGAATAGATTCTGAGGAAAATTGTGACTACAAGGAGTTAGCTTGAATTTAGAATTCAAAGTATAAACTGAAGGCAAGTGAAGCACGAGTAAACAGCGAATAACCTACTTACCATCTTCGTGTACATCTAAGGCAGAACAGTAAAATGAATGAAAATAATTCAAACGTTAATATTGTGGAAAGATATGATCACCCAGGTACTGAAAGCAATGACATATAATCGAGCAAGTGATTAGAATTTATGTTCTAGCAGTCTGGTATCACCCTAGCAATAGTTAATCACACATATATCTCAATATGGTTTAACAAGAATTGTGTTTTCGAACTTAAACATTATCGACTACATATGTAAACTGTTATGTGAAATAGGTCATTCAACAATCTTATTTCTTATTATATTATGGAAGCTCTTAAATTTAACATCGAAAACTGCACCTCTAGACAAATGATACCATTTACTAAGTTTTTAATCTTTATTTTGTCCTTGCGCATTAGATATTGCCAAATTCTGCTCTAGTCAGAAAGAAATATTAATATGCAGTTTTGAAACAGAGAGCAAGTCAGATATTGATGATAAACAGTGGGATCGTATTCACAGCAGTAGTAATTATCTAAATGTCAACGTGTTGCATAAGATTGGAGTCTAACCCCGGAACATCTAATTTATTCGATATGTCAGTCTAAATATAATTATACGTAGAGCTCTGCAGAAACTGACTCAATTGTAAATTTTCCATACTTTCTCACTCAAATATTCTTCTAACTCAATATGGGAAAAATTATATTTTCACAGAGCAACTAATGAGATTTGAACTCAACAATAATATTGGGGTGTTATAACTAAGGTTTCAAAGTTGGACGTTTATTTATAGATTCGACAATGTGGCTATGAATACAAGAATTTACATAAATAAATAAATAAATATGCATATATTGCTTTGTATTAGAATGCATTTCTTCTATATGAATTGGTGTCTTCATGGTAATTTGTTCATTAACGAACGCCATACATTTAATTCCGATATTCATTATACGTATTTGCGTCACTGCCTCCAGTAATTGGAGAATCGGTATAATATTTTTTTCCTAAAATTTATTTTCCTTACTTAGTATTTAGTCGGACTGATATGTTCTTAATAGATAATGAATATTCGGAATAAAACAGCTACTATTCAGTTTGTTTGAATGTACGAATCTTCCTCCTTTCTATTTCAATAAATAGAAAATTATGCTATATTTTTGTGTAATGGTTTGCGCCTGTTGTCGCATGAAATTTAAAAAAAAAAAAACTAAAATGAAGAGAATCCTGTTCAGAATATTTAAGCAAATAGCGTCTTACTTAGACGATTCAAAGCAAATAAAGTCTTCTTTACACGATTCGAAGCAAATACCGTCTCCCTTATATGATTCGAAGCAAATACCGTCTCCCTTATATGATTCGAAGCAAATACCGTCTCCCTTATATGATTCGAAGCAAATACCGTCTCCCTTATATGATTCGAAGCAAATAAAGTCTGAGATGATTCGAAGTAAATACCTTCTTCGTTAGATGATTCTAAACAAAGTAAGGCTTCATGAAATATTTTCGGTAGATTTTATACATGATGGATCTAATAAAATGATGTAACATTCTGTTTTTTTTCTTTCCATTTCTTAAAATTTTCACCAAAATTTAAATAAATTCAAATTATTGAAATAGAAAAAAAATTATCATTGATGTTTTCTGACATTTTACCAAGATTGTCCAATGTTATTCTCATAAATATAGATATTATTAAAGATCCAAAATTTCGGACAAATACTCTTCATGAACCTCCTTGATTTCGGCTGATACATTGATTACTGTGATGTTCTTTCCAGCACTTTATTACCTGTTCGGGAGATTACACTGAAGACCGGCAGATGTTATGAACAGAATATTAACCAATCCATATGTACACGACGCTAACGACCTTAAGGATGTTACTGCTGTATGTTTTGAGGCATTATATTCAATAACACATACTTATACAATTTGATTATATCGTTTCGTATCGCATTTTATAATATATAATTTTATTTCATTTTTTTTTTATTTCATCTATCATTAATTATCGATATGATTATAATTTTTCGAACGATTGTTCTCACCATGGGGGATATAAACATTATAAACTCAATGATTGCGGAAGGTTTATACATCAAAAATACAAAAGCTTGGACATTTTTATATAATTAATTTGATTTGGGAATATTAATTTCAGAGGATACACTGTATTAGCCTTTTTTTTGGCTTCTATTTTTTACATACAGTAATGGGGACATTTGGAGGAATTTGTTCAGACATTAACGCGTCTTGATCTAGCGATTATGCAAATTATATACCAAAGAAAAGAGGTAGAAATCGATCAAATTTAAACATAGTTGGATATTAAGATATTCACGATAAAGACACTGATGATTTTGTGTTATATTCCGTGCTAATAGGAATATATACTTGAAAAACAAGGTGGATAAAATAAGTCAAGGTTTATTATAAAACAAACAAATAAACAAAAACCATCATAATCAGAATAAAGGTAACAGCTATGCACAAGGTCGAAGCAAGTGGATCCAATAGTGAGTTTCCCGTAGACCCCGCATAAGATGGAATCGGGTAGCTATTTCCGAGACGAGACTATCCTTCCACATAGGCTCAACTGGGGAACGTCACTGCTCGGGAACAGAGAGGATGACCAGCACAGCTGGAAGAGATTCCAGCTTCTCAATATTTACAAAACTCCGCCCACCACACGATGGTAGATGTGATAAAAGGCCGAGTTTAACGTGGGATATCCGAGCCCTTAGGCTCTCCCAGAAATTCCGCGTAGAACCCCCATAAACGGGATCGGGTTGGTGTTCCTCCACGAACAAGACTCTGCTCTTCAGCAGGGAATCCTCTGGGTTCCTCTTTGCCCGAATTCAATGTGGGTCTTCTGAGCCCGCAGGCTCGGCAAAAAATCCAAGTTGAACCGGCATAAACGGGATCGGGTTGGTCAAACTCCCCGAACGAGACAATGCCCTTTGACAGAGCCACGCCGGGTTCCTCTTTGCTTGAAGGCAGAGAGTTCGATTATATAGCCGAAAAAGACCTCAGCTATTCAATATCTACTAGCCCCACCAAAAGGGTAAATGTGGCACAGGGCCGAATTTTTACGTGGGTCTTCCTAGCTCGTAGGCTCGGCTAAAAATACTCCCATTCGAAACGGTAAAAAGGGGTTCAGGGTCAGTCTACCTCACCTATCGGGTTTCTCTTTGCATGAAGGCGGAGAGTTGGACTGTATAGCCGAAAAAGTTTTCGGCTATTATATTTAGCCACTCCACGAGGGTTGCATGTACACAAGCCCAGGTTTAACGTGGCATCTCCGAGTCCGTAGGCTCAGCCAAAAATACCCGTAGAACGCGCATAACGTGATCGGGTTGGTCAAACTCCCCGAACGAGACAATGCCCTTTGGCTGAGCCACGTCCAGGATCCCATTCTGCTCAGAGGTAGAGATTTCCAACATCTAGCCGAAAAGATTTCGGCTACTCTATTTAGCCACCCCACGAGGGTTGAATCAGGCACAAGTCCGGATCTAATGTGGGTTTTCCGTGCCTGTGGCCTCGGGGAAAATTTTTCACTTTCCAACCCGTATAAACATGTTCAGGTTCTGTCTACATCAAGGAAGGCAGAGAGGGTTTCATGTGGTCCAAGGCCGGGTTTAACGTGGGTTCTCCGAGGCCGAGGCTTTGCCAAGAATGAAAACAGCCTTTATCTCTATGAACTATATTAAAAAGATATTACAACGTTATGAGTTCTTTTATTTTCTAAACTCTTCCATAAACCAGGTTTCAAAATGATTATATATTTATCATCTAGTTACACGTGTCAAATATTTTTGCTGTTGTTGCTTTTGGAAATCTCCAAATTTTTTTTATTATTTTATACGTTTTTATTTCTTTTTTGTAGCGTTGGCCTTTCTTTTCTTATGAAGTGACGACTTCTTTAAAATTTAAAAATATTTAAATTTAAGCTTAGCAAATAGCGAAACACCAACGAGGACATAGTATCTTATGGGAAATCACAGTAATCAAAAAATATAAAGGATTTTAGACGAAGATGTGTCTAATGAAAAGCATAAATTTGTATCGTGTTTGACATTCACAATTGGTAACAATTTACCTTTATTGGATTTTCAGTGGGCAACGGTTTTAAATCACGAGGCAAATGTTGCAAAATGATGTTCCGGAAATTTAGCCGGCAGAATCTTCAGCGCATGGTTTGAACTTGGCAATGGAAGCACAGCTATGTGTCAGTCTTCTGCGACTTTCATTTCCGAGGTGAAATGCTGTACAAGTCTGTGCTGTGCCAAGTATATTCCCCGGAGCAGAGACAGAAATGACATGGCAATACATAAATGATGCCTTTGGTCATTTGTAGAAGAGCCGATATAAATATTTCGATTAGTCTGAAACGAAGGAAAGCAGACAGTGCGAAGTAAGCGAAATACAACAACATAGAGGAAAAGAAATAATCTGTAAGAAAAGTAGGCAGTAAGATGTGGGAGGGAAAAAGTGAAAGGTTCAATGAATTGACGTAATATAAGACATTGAAAATTATGGAAAAAGGAGTGACGAATTGAATACATATAGAAAAACCAAGGAGAAGAAAATAATGCATTATGTTTTTTCTTTGATTTTCAGTTTCTTTATTTTAACTGTATTTCGGAATTCATTAAATGAGAAATAATATTTAAAATGGCAAAAAAAGTAAAAAAATGTTCTATTTGATTTGATATGAGAAAAATATATACATTATGGAATGTTCTGTATCCAATCATATTTATTATATAAAGAGCAAGTATTATACTTTACGACATTAAAATAATAAAAATAGATATATCAGTTTTAATATTATTTAATTATCAGTGATTTTATTTGTTTTTTTTTTAATTAATTGTGTTTTTCATTATAATAATCTGGCCAGCATAGTTTCATGGTTCGAATACTGGGCAATGATAATGAACATATTGACACGCACACAGATATACTATATATTTGTGCTTGTTCCTTTTCTATTAACTTCGTCCGCCGGTTCGTAACTCTCTTCAGTAGTGATCTGTATTCGGGGTTTCATTGGCGGCTATTTTCCAAGAAACACCTTTACCCACTTCATCTCAAACTTACCGTCAACAAATGCCGGCGATTTTCAAAGAAACACTGTCATTCACTCAGAATAACTAGAGGAGCGACAATGGAGGATGCTTATAACACTCCATTTTTATCAGATTTTTTTCTTTGTTTTATATATATATATATATATATATATATATATATATATATATAATCTTGTATCTCTTTTGTGTATGGACCTGAAATTTGTCGTCGAAAAACACCATTGCATGAAGAAAAAGTCTCCAAACTTAATAAAAAAGAGATATTTATCCTCAAATTGAGGTAAGAGGAAAGACCAAAGTATTTTTAATTATTATATAAAATTGTGAATCCTTTCTCGCACGTTCGAAATTTGGTATTTTTTTTTTTTTTTTAAGTCGGCACCACGGGTCATTTTTACATTATTGTTTTTGCGCCTAATTTTTATGGGAAAAACACAGATTTAGAAATTCTGTCGAAACTCAAATATTTTAATGAAACTTTCAGGACGTATTCGGAAATGAAGGAAATTATTTTTGCTTTCCTTGTCTTTCAGAAAATTATAGTAAACTTATTTTTAACATGTTGCAACCTATTTACGATTTTTAATTTCAATAATAATTAAAACCTAACCATAGAAAAATATTTTTACTGTATCTTATTAAATATCTATTTGAAATCCTTATTTTTTTTAATTTGTACGTCATTTCGTCATTTTCTCTCAAATTACTTTTATATTTTACTCTGATGTCATAAAAACATTTCTTAGATATATTTTACTTTATTATTTTGTTATTATTTTGTTAGATTTGTCTTGAAAGTAAAACGTTTGAACGATAAAATTGATTTCAATTTTTAAATCTAATGAAATGAATGAAATTATTTTTCCTTCTTTGATTTTAAGAAATTTGTCGTAAACAATATTTCTTTCACATGTTAGAAGCCAGTTAATTAATTTCATGAAATTTTGAAAAAATGAAATGGCCTCAGAAAAATTTTAATGGATGGCTTCTAAATTACATTATCTTTAAAAGTGTTTTAAAGGTTGCCTTCCCCTTATTGGAAGAACACAATCAACTTTTTGGGACTGCAATTCATTCATTTCATTGTGTCTTACCAGGCTTTGAAACATTGTTCATCAGTGAAAAACATTAAATATATATTCGAGTACGTGTACAATCGACATAACTTTGATTGTGTTGAAGTAAGATACAAGCCAGCGGCAGACCGTGAGAAGAATCAAGATCACTGTGAAATTATAGTTATCTTACTGCCCGACATGTTTCTCTACTGGGAGGTATGTGGAAACTATCAGAGTTAAAGCTACATGGCGCATCTCACAATGTCTGCAGACTTGCTGTACACCTTGAAGG
>CAHIKZ030000531.1:1877500-1912500 GCA_903632075.3 Acanthosepion pharaonis | reverse complement strand
CGTTCTATTGTTGCCTTAAAAATGATCACAGAATTCGCATTATACTCTCTGTGAAACTAATACGGTCTGCATATATTTTGTACTTGATTTCGCTCTGAACAGTAAACAGCGATAACCGTTTTATTTTATACACGCGTTCGTTAATCCTTATCGAATCACTCACTACTCTGTGGTGAATAATATATTTTTCTTATGCTTTCACTTCCTTCCACATTTTTATTAATATAATCACGTGAATATATATTTTGTTCCTAGATATCAGTTTCTAAAGGTACAGAAAAGATATTTTTATTGCTAGAAATTATTCAAATATTGCTTTAGAGGCTGATAGATTTTATGAAGATTTTCTATTGCATTTTGGTTGATGCATGATGTTAATAAATTTAAAGCGTAGATTATATTATTTGTCAATATTGAATTCTTCAGTTCAGACATTACTCAGCAACTAACACGGTGAAGGACAGATCCGTACCCAATATGGTAAATATATTTTTTCCAAAGGAAATATAATTAACAATTTTTTTTATAATAAACTGAGCAAAATTATTTCGAGAAAATAAATATGATTGCCATGAATATCGAGTATTTCAAAGGAAGGGAAACCGTTTTTGACAAGACCAGGAATGGACATTTACCAAAATAAACTTGAAGAACAGAGCGCTATATAAAAAGAAAACAGCAATAAAGAGGTCGTTCTTTTAGGTTAATTAGTACGAATGATCTTTCTTTCATCGTTTTGGATATCACGATAAATTACATGTGGCAGCAAGGCCTCTAATCGGGGCGTTTTGAAGAGCATGGAACCCCCTCTTAACTGTCCATGTTCCCAGATACACCCTAATACGGGCTGTAAAAACTTGTTAGGGTCCCAGCTACGGGAAAATAGTGACCTCTTCCCAAAGCGGGATGAAAATATTCTGATAGCAAAAAAATATAGTTTTAAATTAAAAATGCCAGCAATTAATTTTTAAACAGTAAAAAATTACCAAAGCTCACATTAGGTGTTGATATGACGTTAAACAAACAAATAATTCCCTTTTGTATTCTATTAGTAAGAAGGAAGTTCCACTTGGACAGATTATACCTCCTAAATTTGCTTTGTAAAAAAAAAAAAAATCACCCGACAAAACGTTTTCTTAGTCATGGCAATCTTGGCCTATTTATGACTACAGTTCGCAGTTATCTTTACGACATACCCTGATAAACTCAACACCTTGCCATCTTTTACGCTCATACAACAGGATGCAATAACCGTCTGCCACGAGTGACATCTGGGCATTATATTAGGTGAACTTATGTATAAAAAAAATTAATAGCTAATTAATATACAATTAGTACCATAATAAATAACGTCGGTTCGATTAAAAATGAATAGATGTTACTTAGGTACCTCCACGAGATCGCTAAAAAAAAGCATAGCATGATGAAAAAAAGACGCCAAACTTGACGAAAACAAAATTTTATCGTCTAAATGTTTGTTATTATTAAGAGGAAAGGTCAAAAGTATTTTTGGGATATTTTTTTTTCCATTTTTAATCGTTCCTAGCACGTCCGAAATTTTCGTTAAAAATCTATTTTTTTGAGTCAGCAAAATTGACCATTTTTTCCATTTAAAAAAAAACTGGAAATCTGACTTTGAAATTTTTTAAATATCAATTATCATTTTTCAAAACTTATTTTAAGAAAATCAGAAATTATGTTTATTTAAAATATTTTGAACCAAACTTAACTTAGCTTTTGTGCGAAAAAAAGATGTAATTTGAAAATAAAACAAAGCAGGTCATAAACTTTCGCGTCTCTTGACATGTGATGAATGATATATTTACGAATTCCATGAGGCTAATTTGTTCTACGGAAGGAGAAAAGTGAAATAATTTACATTTACGTGAACAAATTATTTACCCCGTTATTTTTAACGAAAACTTTCAGCGGTCTAATTTTTTTTTTTTTGTACTTAGCTTTCACCTTTACGTTTATGATGCTTTATGGGAAATATAAAAATTAAAATAAAACTGTTAAGAGTGACATTAAATTTCATATATAATATATCTAATTAATTTATAGGTACCTTTCTTATGAAATTTTATCAGAATTGTACATAAAATACTATAATTTTATGAACATTTATTACATTCTGTTATTTGTATTTGCATTCATTTTATTATTAATTTTGATATTTCATCTATGGAAAAATGTCGTAACTGAGATTAATATAAAAATAAGATCATATAAATTTCATAAGATGATACTGATACTTGTAGGTACCCTTCTCAGTTGAAATTGAAAATCAAATTAACTTCTCCACACGTGTTTCGCAAAAGTAAAAGGCCTTAACAGCGGAGAACAATGCTTAACTCAAATAACGCAACTTAATTATATTCTGGTTGGTCTTCCGTATTTTATAATTACAGCTCGATTATAAGCACAAAATTACATTTCTTAATTACTGGGTATCTTCTGATTAGTCAAAATGATACAATTTACAACACGCTAAAAAAAGATCTATCTCATAAGGACACTTATGAAAGCCGATGCGGCTTTTAACTAATTTTATAATATTTTAACAACTTAAATGTAAAATCTATTATAATTAATGAAATAACAAATAATTGTATTAAAAATTCATTTTTCATCGAAAAAATCTTTTTGCTTTCAGAAAATATTGTCCATATTCATAAAAACATCTAAAAGCAAATAAAAGCATTTGAAATTAAATAATATATTTGTTTTATTGAGTTTTGTATGTTACAATTCAGAGTTCATTTTCAGGTACTGCGTATCCAATTAAAAACAAAAAAAACATGATTTGCATTCCTCAAAGCCCTGTGCTTTTAATTATTGTAATCACTAAAACCGATGCGATCGAATTTCTAGCGTTTTCATAAAATTAGTTATGGGTGGGGTAATAAATATTTAAAAAAAAATATTTCTACCATGACTTTCATAAAAAAAACATATTTATAATAATTTTGATCATCTATGAATAGTTTCTGAAAATTTCATTAACATCCGATAATTATTTCTATTTTTGCACGATTTTTTAAATTAATGTGTGTCATACCAAAAAAACGTGCTAAAAATTGTCTATGTTATTTACTAGTTCCGCTGATACAAATAGAAAAAAGTTTTTTTTAATCAAAATTTAGAATATTCCAAAAAGAAGGAAAATGTTTTAAAATAATTAAAAAAAAAACTTTGGTCTTTCCACTTAATATTAACATAAGCATTTAGACAATAAAATTTAGTTTTCGGCAAGTTTGGCGTCTTTTTCATCAAGCTATGCTCTTTTTTTAGCGATTTCGTGGAGGTACCTAACTGTATTTTCTTAGTAGTTCATTCAAATTAATTTCGATTGATATTGAGCAAAATAATAAAAAAGAATACAAGAACTTGTGTATCTAAACATAATTTCCAATGTAACTCTACGTGGTAAAGAAGAAATTAATCTCTATTGTGAGATTTAAACAATCAGAAACTTACTCACAGCAAGATTGATTTTCTGTAGAAAATGGTTGCTAGGATGAATACGATATATATATATATATATATATATATATAAGATAAATGAGAAGAATCTACCAGCATCGATCTGTTACGCAGATCGATTCACATTTCTGAGCTTAACAAGTACGATAATTGTCTCAAGAAGCCAAGTGTATCGTTGTCATTACAGCAAACTAGATTAACAGAAGACATATATATATATATATATATATATATATATATATATAAAAAATTGTAATATAAATGAGAATTAGATATATTACATATATGTTGTTGTGATTACAAGAGAATAGATTCTGTAGCATTTAGTAAGAATAACATGTCTGAGGGGACATGGATTGTCACGTCATTCCAAATATGTATTTAACCTCTGAGAATTTCCCTTCATATTATATATTAGTACGAATCATTATCATCATTTCGTTTGTATTATACTAGTAAGATGGAAATACAACTCGTGCAGTTTCTTCCTCCAAGATATACGGCAAAATATTTTCTTTGGAAATTTTCTTGTCAGACTTTATGGTACTTGTAGAAACATCACGTGGTAGAGATAAACACTCAGTTGTGGAGCAAGCTTAGTGAATAATAATCCAACCTTTAGAAAGAGAGCTATTTATGTTGCCATGGAGCATCTCATTGTGCTAAAGTGGGATAGTCCATTGCTTGGGCTGTGATTGGCTGCTGGTACCTGAGTGGAAGTATTTCTATATAAATACCAGCTTGATTCCTCAGTTAGTTTGCAGGGTTTGTATTAAGTTACAACCTGCTTTATTTTTGTCTGCCAGCTGGACGCTAGCTGGGACCTTTACACTGGTAAGTGCTGTTTATTATTGTTATTCTACAGTGTTCACTTCAGAGTAGTATTTCATCAATACTGTTTGCCAGCTAATGTTAAAGATCGTAGTTTACCCTGTTATTTATTATAGCACTGTGGTTAGCAATGGGCATTCATTTATTTCTAAAGAAATTTCTGTGAGAATAAGCATAACAAATTAACTGGAATTTGAACACGGCTCGTTAATTACCCTTTTAGTAACTATGACCGTTACTGAATACGCCAACCTTTTTTCTGCAAATGGTGTGTATAATTTAAAGTTTTATTAATGCATTATCGTTCAAAAAAAATAATAGTAACGCTAGAATCGTAAAATACAAATAAACATCTTTAAGGTTGTGTTTTTCGCATTATATACCAGAGATAAACGATGAGCAAAAATATAGTATTCCAAGAGAAATATTAATATGTTAGCTTCTTTAGTATGATAGTCGTGTTTACAGAAATGGTTAGAAATCACATCATATAAAGCCACAGCCTCATTTGTCACTATGGCATTTTTTCATCCTCTGTCAAGATTAGCATATATTTTTCGAACAGTTAAATGTCTATGAAAAATGAATGAATTCGTTACATACTTTTTATCCGTCCCGTATTTATTTACTTATTCAATCACTTATATGTCAAATAGAATTACTAAAATAGGTGTGAATTCAAAATGTGATTCTGTCTCGTGATTTTTTATCAAATGTTTCCAAACAAAAGAAAACAGAAAGATCAAGTGATAACAAAGTACAAGAAAAAAAATCTTTAACAAAGTATATATATATATATATATATACTGCCAAAATAATTGCGTTATCTTGTTGATATCGGCTTTAATATTTACGATCCGATTACTGCCAATAATGAACTAATAAAGGATAGAAAAACAAACAGTATTTTTTTCGGATAAAAAATTTAAAGACCAAAACTGTCACTGATCAGCCATTTTGCGACATCTTCTGTGTGTTGTATTCTAGATTTTTTTTTACCCTGGCAGAGACGTCAACTCGTTGAAAAAGCAAAGATTATAAACGCAAATACTTTGTCGGAGCTTTAAAATTTCTAACCTCTCCCTCTATGCAATAATATATATATATATATATGCTTGTGTGTTTTTGTGTTTTCATTACCGCTTGCACAACGTAATCTTCAGGTTTAGAGCTCTACAACAAAAGCTTATGTTGTGTATGGAAGTTAGGGTTGCGCTACGGGGAACGAAAAATATCTATATTTATTAATAATATATAATTTATAGTTCACTTATCATCGAACCCTACAAACAACAGCACTGAATTTGCAATATATATATATATATATATATATATATATATATATATATATGTATGTATGTATGTATGTTCTTTCTTTCAGATGTAGGTCTCATGCCAGTTTTAATTCTTTGTTGAATTTCCAATGGACATCTCGCCTTAGGTCAACTTAAAACTTCTATTCAAATAGGAGTAGATTGGCTCTCCTATCACCCGGTTCATATTAATTCCCCTTCTCTTGAACAAGAGTAGAAGCTCATACATTGTTTCCTGTTCAGGAAAGAGTTCCGGTTCCTTTCCTTTTCTTGGAGCTTAATAATGGTTACGTCATGAACATTTTGTGAGACTTGTGGACGGTGACAACGCCTCTTCCTTGACAATTTCTTGGTTGCTATATCCGACCGGTAGTTACGAGCCCGAGCTCTTTCCTAACGTCTTGAGAGTTTAATCTGATGAACTTTTGCAAAATATCGGGTCCTTGCAGTGCTATATTTCGCAATTAAAAGTTTCTCTGCAATCTCCTCCCGTGGACAACTCCGAGGCCATAATATGTTGCAGTCTGCACCAGTTACTTTTCTGCACATGTGACATTAGACGACCTACTGCTACTACTATCATAGGCCTTTGCTTAAGAAAAATGGCACATCATTACTATAAGAAACCAAAGATATAGAACTAAACAAGTTCAATAAAAATCACCTAAACCTCTCAAGAAATCTTTCTCTAACATTAGTGGTATTCATGCCAAATCCTGTAGTGTGGAACCGTTCCTCTTCGAAAAGTCATCGGACATCCCAGCTCTCTGCGAAACTAATCTTAACTCTTCAATCCCTTTCACTGATTTTTTGATTCATGTCTGTCTTCTACTTTTGAAGTATTCTAATCTCCACATGCGTCACCTGGGAACATCTGTCGCAGGCTTAGGAACTCTCTCTAGAATCTCCAGACCATTCTTACATGTGTCTCCATCTCCCCCATTTCTACACCAACAGTTTCTTTTGTCGCACGTCCGGCGCGTGGAACTTCCGTTTACTTGCTTCCCTGAAAACTATATTCTTCATGAATTTAAATGCAACATCTATCACCATCTACTGTCTTCATGAATCACGTTCATCTTTTTTTCTTTTCCTCAACGCCCCCTATACACAGTCTTTTCTCTCACTTTTACTCCTTGTAACTCCCTGCATACTAGTCGTATTTCCGCCTCGCTTGGGGTGAAATGTTTTATATATATATAGTTAGGACAATAAAATATGCATCATTAACATGCATAAATAAATATTCGAGACAACGCCCAAAAGAAAACTTGTAAATTGTTTTAAAGCACGAAACGTCTTGTCGTCCAGTCTTGACCTCAATGTCTTATCCGCTTTACATTAACATACGCTCTCAAATCTATATTATACCTTATAATGTGTATATATATATATATATATATATATATATATATATATATGTGTGTGTGTGTGTACGTGGTAATGTATAAGTTAGTGATTGAGGATGCGTTAGGTTTTTTACAAAATATTCCAATATACAAGGAAAACTTAATTCTAATTTTACGAAAAATTAAATAATTTTATTTGAGTAACATTATTTTGGAATAATTACACATTATGATTGCAGGTATTCATACGAGAAACTGAATGTTTATTTCGATATCATTTTTTTTTTGCAGCATCATGTACAACTTGTTCTTTCCGAGTGTTTATTCGTTGCCTGGACTGAAGTATTTTAACCAATAGAGAATATATGCTCATTATTACTTGACAAATTGCAAGTACTTCAAGCCAAATGTGATATTCGATAAAGGCTGTGAATAAATATTCAACAGCAAATGCAAAAATTCAAGTCGATATACACTTAATTGTAAATGAGAGTGTTTCACTTCGGGCTTCTATGCCATGAAAATCGATAATATTTTAACGAGAGACACCGGCAGTTATTATATACGATAATAGATTTTATGTCGGAATTCATAAATAAGATATAGGTTTCCTGCTTAGGCATTTATTATATCGAAATATGCTGAATAGGATCCGATGTATATGTGTGCTGATAGAGTTGAGATAACATTTAGTTACCTCTTCTTAAAATGTCAAGTTATGGAAATACCGAGGAAATTTAACAGCATTGATTGCGTGATGTATTGTATGCTACGTGGCGAACACATATTTCAATGCCAAAGCAATAATGCATTTAAAATGGAAAACAAGTAGAAAAGAGTTACAATGTAGAAGAAATGCGTTGTAGTTTTAATATTGAAGGCTGATTTTTTCAAAATTATAATAATATCATTGACAATGTCAAACTGATTTAAATTTTCAGTTAAATTTTTCTTCGATAAACATTCTTTAAGATTTCTTTGATGATAAAATTTGCAAAAACAGTGCCACGCAAAAAGTTTACAACTTTCTATATAAATGATACTTTAGGTATTTCTGACATAGATTAATGAAAATTTTTACTGCTAATTATATATTTTTAAGATGAAGTGAATCAATCTGATTTAAAAAAATTAATCAATATCTCACGGAGAAAAACAAATATTTAATAACGTAAAATTTTATAAAACATTAATTAAACCCTCAATTAATATTTCGTAGCGTAAACGTCACTGCTAATTACAGCATGTAGGCTTTTAGAGTAGTCCCTACGGATTTTTTTTTTTTCATATTTCTTGGCTAATAATTTCCTATGCTTCACGATAAAATTACTTAAGTTCATACAGGTTTTACGGGTTCCTTCTTTGAATTCTTACTTTCAATTATCTCCATCAATCGGACTAAAAACTGGAGGTTGACATGGGCATTTTAGTGCGTGTATTATATTTGATCTGAACCATGATTTTGTAACCTTTGCAGCATGTTTAGGATGGGTGTCGTATTGAAGACCCAACTTGATTTCAAGCTGTACTCTAAATTTTCTCTGCAAACTATCACCATAACAAGCTCCATTCATCCACCCTTCTATTTGTGACGGTTACACACCTGGCCCAGTGTCGGATCCCTTGGTTATCGGCGCCAACGGTGACGTTTCCTGGTCGTTCCTCCTGGGTCCAAGCGTGCCGCTCCAACCCTTTGGTCAGATGATCACCAGCCTCGCCTTTCTCCGACTCGCTTCCAATGGTTTTAAAGCAACTATTTCGATCTCCGGTCTGTCTACCCACGCTGTTTTAGATCTTAGACAGACGGGACCAGCAGGATCGGGGGCCGATTTTGAGTCCGACGGGGTGGCAAAACAAATAAAATAAAAACTCACGACACCAAACAAAATTGCTGATAAAAAAGGGTAACAACCTTTTTTCTTAAAGTCCGTTACATAAAAACAAAATTGTTCTCAATTCCCGACCCGCTCTGTGGACTATGGCACAAGCTTCTATCACACAATAGGAAAATGTCCCTGAATTACCTACTTTCTAGAATCATGTATGTATGTCGGAGTGGTTCAGTTCGACACTTAATTTCTATCGATCATTCGCAGTTGATTCTTCTCTCCGACTTGAGTTGTATTTCTTCTTCTTCTTCTGTTTAGACTGGTAATTTCTTTTTCAACCGTGGAAGATTTCTTGCTTCGATTCAGTGGAAGATTTCTTGCTTCGATTCAGTGGAAGATTTTTGTTCAATTCGGTGGGAAGATTTCTTGTCTTCTTCAACTTGGGCTGGAAGGATTTCTTGTTTCGAGGATTCTTCTGTCGTCCGATGAACTCAACTCACAACCTAACTCCAACTTCAACTCAACTTCAGCTCCAACTCTTCTCAGGTTTTTCAGGCAATCTTCTTCTTCATCTACTTGGGCTGGAAGTTCTTCTGTCTTCGACTTGGGCTGGAAGTCCTTCTGTCTGAATTTCTTTTTGCCCGCAAAGGGGCGAGTGAAAATCTCTTATGTCCGCGTTCAGGATCTTCCCCTGCCCGCGGTCCTGCTGCAACTCAGCCCAATTCAGCTGCATCTCCAACTCAAACTTCTTCTCTTCGGCTTCTGAATTATTGTTCAGATAATCTCCGCTGTCAGTGCGCGACTAACTTCTCCACTATTAGCCAAACGGACCGGCCTTTTTGCCCCTGCATTTCTAAATAATTGGCCCGCATTCAAACTCAAATTCATCCGACTCAGCTCCACTCAAACTGATTTCTGTCGACTGGGGTCCTGTTTATATTGACGCCGCAACAAACTGGGGGTGGGTCTGTCAAACTCAGGGTTTTTCTCGATGGACGTAAGTCGTATTAATTTTGTTTCCATTACGTTATTGTTTCACCCTACTTTCTCACAGTGCTCTTGGTGGGGCGGCGCATATCTATTTATCTTAGTCTCTCATGTCATGATCGCTCTCAACCAATCGTTCCCGATCGAACCTATCTTTCTCTTTTTTTCCGCAGCCCGTGACCGCCTCGTCCAACAGTTAGTGATCGAGGTTTTCTTTCCTTCTTCTTCCGCGGTCAATTTGTATTCGACCAATTCTCTATTAAAACACCCTATTTTTTTGGCGGGTCCCCATGTAAATGGTTTAAAAAAACAAAAATCCGATTTCGCACCTTTTTTGCACGTACGCAAAATGGATCTTTATTTCTTTCACTGATCTTTGTCAAACAGCCCGCTGCTAATTAGTTTATGACTTTGTCAAAGGTTCTTTTCCGATTTCTTGGCGCCCTGTGGTCCAAAACAATTGCTCTTCTTTTTTTTCTTTGTTTTACCTGATAGTCGAAAATCTTCCAATTATCTAGGTCAAATATTCTACTTTCTTAACGTGGGTGTCCAATTCTTAACAGGTCAATTCCAATATCGTTTTCTCCAGTCATGTCCCCAACCCAAAGACACTTTCTCTCAGATCCACAAATTTCGTTTCTATTGTTCAAAAAAAAAAATAAAATTTCTCTTCACCCAAATTGATAAACTTTTTTCCACGCAAGAGTCGGTCAGGGCCTCTGACCGACATCTGGTCGATATCATGTCTTTTCCCTTTCTTTCTCTTTTATTATTTCCAATTCTTTCTTCCCTTTGTTTTAAAAAAAATAAAAAGACCACACGCAGACCTATCTCTACCATCAACTGGGTCATGCGTCATACATTTCTCTTTCTTTCTTTTTTTTTTTCCTTCTTCTTTCCTTAGGATCGTCTAGTACATTCTTAGTGAATTATTTTCAACTCAGTTATTTTCCGTTTTAAAAAAAAAACAACCTGTTTAATAAACTGAATAAGAAAAATTAACTCATATTTCTATGAATATTTCCAATAAATGCAAGGTGCCATATATTATTTCAATGTTACTTTTATTTTGGGCATTAATGCAATCCCAGGTCATGATTGATGAACTTTCAAATTTTACTGTTAGGTTAGTATTCTTCGGCGAATATTCAGTAACCGTTTTTCTCCAGACATTTGCCACTGCATTTTTACCAAAAATTTCAATTTCCTTTTCGGTTGACCAAAGTATATTTTCCCAAAATCCTGCAGGTTTGATACAATGCTCGTTTGAAAAAATCCAGTCGAGCAAGAAAATGTTTTCGATTAAGAAGTGTTTTTTCTTGAAGTCCTCGAAAAGATGTCATATTGACGAAGTGAACGAATAGTTGTATCCGTACTCACCATTACGACATTCATTGCCAGGCCTCCGTGAAGTTCTTTAAGCGTAACTCGGGGTTCGTTGCCAATTTTTCTCGCCAATTATCTTGCCGTACGTTCCGTTACGTTTCTAGGACGACCAGAGCTTTTGTGGGGATGTATGGAATGACACGTCTTCCAGTGGTGAACTACCGTACCAAATGAATTCAATGGCACATTTCACTGACTAGGTAACTTCCTATAAACAAGTTCATATACAGGATGGTGAACAATATAAAGGTCTTAATCAGTTATTTGTCTGTTCCCAATTTCGTTTAATGGACGGTTGATAAAATCCCTATACAAAATAATGATATAAAACTTACTATATGCCTACTTTGGCAGCAAATTCAGTACAAACAATGTATGAAAAGATACTGGTCATATATCAGATAATTGCATGAAGAGCTTAATAGCTGTGCCGAAGAATATTAGAGACACACTTGTATGTTTGAGCATTTCTAAATAATTGAACATTCAATATCAAGCCATCTACTTACTCTCTATTTATTTATGTATATATACTATATGACTGAAAAGAAGTGATTTTCAAACTCATTTTATTGATGGACGTAATCGTATGAAAGTGTCCAACTTAAATTTTTCAAGAATGTAGTTTTCAGAGAAGCAAGTAAATGGAAGGAAGTTCCAATATATATATATATATATATATATATATATATAAATCGGTGTGTGTGTGTGTTCAATTATCCGTTCCCTTATGAAGAAAAATTCGGCATTAATTGGGTGAATTTTAGCATTTCTGTAGGATTAAATTTCTAACGTTTCTCTATTAAAAATATTTTTTTGTCTTTTTTCCCCCATGTAAATAGGTTTAAAAAGTTCACGAAATGTTTATCACTCGTAATGGATCTGATGCTGATCTTGAAAATCTTCAAATGAATTTATCATTTGTCAATGATTCTTTTCGTGATTTTTTGTGGCCAGCCGACAAGATCCGACAAATTACAGACATCTTCAAGACCGACAAGATTCATTCGCTTACTGAGGTAGCAAAATAGATCGACCAACGTCAGGTCTCCTGTATGTATACTGTGACGTGTGCACGTCCCAGGATAAAATATACAGAAATTGTAAACTAGCAGGGATTATTAATTTTTTAGATGTTGTTCTTTCCAATAGTGAAAGAAAAATGTTTATCTGAATTTGATAAAAGCAACAACAATATGTTCAAAAGACTAAGTCTCATCACTATTACTCCTGATAATGAAAGACTCTCCAAGCTGATTGAGTTCTCTAAATTACTGGTATGTTTATGAAAAAATAAATATGCCAAAATTCGCCTTTTCTGTCGGCCGGCCGAAGGCCTAGGGGTTAGAATATCCGACTAATAACAAATCGGTCTGGTATCGGTCCCGTCTGATGATCTGTGATACAGCGAAACCATCTGTCTCTGGATACTATATATATATATATATAAAGAGAGAGAGAGAGAGAGAGAGAGAGAGAGAGAGGAGAGACACAGACACACATGTGTTTTATATGATATGTCCCGAAAAAATATATTTGAACCGAAGTAGCTAAGTCGTTTTTGGCAAATATAACCAAATAAAATCCGGTATCATTAATCGACTTCATGCGTCATTTCGCAGGTAAGAAGTGTAGATCAATGGCGTAGTCAATGGGTTCGTTATAGATATATATATATGAATAAAAACAGACCCCTTTAAGGTTCCATACAATAAATTATTTCCCCACAGCCCTTTTAAAGGGCTCTGGATCATAAGACTTTACATCTTTTCATTTCAAACTTTGGAAGTCAAGACTGATGATCCACTGCCCTTTAAAAGGGCTGTGGTGCAATTACATGGAACCTTAAAGTGGTCTATTTTTATTCAAATTTATTTGATCTGAATTTACATTGAGCTCTCTGGATATCATCCTCCTTGGGTCTACCCATACGGATTGCCTATTTTTGCATAAACTATATATATATATATATATATATATATATATATATATATATATATATATGATAAAGACTAAGAACAGCCAGGAAATACTTGGGGGAAAAATACTGAAAGAAAGTTGACTCGTCCCAATGTATATTGCTTTTAAAATATTTAAAGGATAATTTCGATGTGCCTTGCTAATTATTTAAAGGAAAGCATGCAAAATGACAATACACAAACCCAATTATTTATTAAATGTTCAGCAATAAATGAACCTGTCGTGTTCACCAGCTTAAGTAAATTATAACACGTGCCCTGACAAAACTGATTGATTCAGGTCGCTAACCGTTGATGATTTCTCCCAGTATACTCATTATCACACTGACACATGCAGTCACGATGGCGCAATTAAAGAACATTTTTGGATCATCCACGACTGGTGTCTTCGTCCCTACATGTACTAAGAGCGATTTGAAAGGATGATCTTCCTCCACATCTTATAGCCTCAGTAATTCATAAATCTATGTATCAGTGGGAAATTACGTCAACATTTGATATTGGTGTTGTTTAATTTTCTTTTTTCGCCTGTCTGCAACAAACCAGTATCCGGTATCATCCTTGTGAGTTACTTCAGATTCATAGTCCATCTTTTTGAGAAATTTTCACAAAGACACTTGATTAAATCAAACTGATATTGAATAAAATTTGGGTTACATTCAAATATATATTATTCTCTATTTTACACGAGTCTTGGGTAGAGATATGTCACAAAAGTTCATCAAAAAATATAACAGATAACCATCTTTTAAAATTGCGCGTGCTTGTATAAAATTTTTTTTGAGTAGTTGAATGTAATTTTGCAGGCAAGTAGGGCTTCATTTATAATATAAACATTTTACTATACATACTGCAGAAAAATTCCATAACGAATCTGGGATTAAATTATACTATCTGAAGGTTAATAAAGAGTCCTTCTCCGAATTTATCAGCAGAATTCCCTTTGCGCTAATATCTGTCATTCTATCAGCAGTCCAATATATGCAATAATTGAGTACAGTTCAAAAAGGGCCTAACATAAATTCTACCTTGTGAGATAACAAGTTCCTGTCTGTGGACGAATGAGATAATGAAAGAGATTTGAAAGAAAAAATTGAAAGACTTCTTCATCGTACTGAGAATATTTTAGAATAAGCAATTTCGACCAAAATAACTAGAAGAATAATCATTCGTGCCTGATATATCCTGTTATATACAACATATATATATATATATATATATATATATATATATATATATATATATATATATATATAAAAACACGTTTGACCGAATAATCTGTATATATATATATATATATATAAACAAGTTTGATCGAATAATCTGGATATATATATATATATAAAAAAACACGTGATCGAATAATCTGGAGATATATATATATATATATTAAAAACACGTTTGATCGAATAATCTGGAGATATATATATATATATATTTAAAAATAGTGAATAGATTATTCAACCAAACATATTTGAATGAAGATATGCGATATATATATATATATATATATATATATATATATATAGAGAGAGAGAGAGAGTTTGCATCAAAATATTTTTACAACATTTCTGCGGGTTTTCGCACCAAAACAAGAACAAAAGTCCATGTAAACTTATGTCATCAAATCCATCTTTTCCAAGTTATGAATCTTAAACTTTACAATAGACGTAAGATGCCTATTCTAAAAATCTATAGAAATCTATGTCCAAAAGCTCATCCTTGTATTTCATCAGTCCAAATGGTCACAATTTCCTCCGCTTTTTTTGTACACACGCATGCAACCATAGACTCATTCACTTGCATACCCTGTCAATTACTCCAAAGCTGGGTCAACTAGTTTTCGAGGACCCCACGTCACCTTGCTGCAGCGTCTCTGCATTATTAACATCAGCTGCAATATACCATAGTTTTATGGTAAAAATCTAATAGAGTGAGGCCGTACGAATGTGCAGGCCATGAAACCTGTCCTCTGCCCATTCATCTTTCTTGGTAAATGTTAGCATCGCGAGCAATGCGATTAAACGTGCTGGAGGCTCCGTGCATTGGGCCACATGCTTCTTCGTATTAGCAGGTCTGGAAGTTTTTTCGAAAAACTCACTGTAGACAGCTACTGTAAGACGTGCCAAGGAGAAAATATGAACGACCAGAGAAACGCCTACAGCTCCAGCCGACAAATTAAACGTAAGCAGATGCTGGGATCTAACCTGTATTGTATAATGGGGATGGGGATACGGATCCACCCACAAATATTGGTATCTGTTAGTCCATCTCTTCCAAATGTTGCCGCATTCGAAATCAAATCTGGTGAGACTGGACACTGAGTTTGTGCAATAAGTATATATATATATTTTTTAGATATATTTTTCATATGTATGTATATTTTCCACTAATATTATCAATATATATATATATATATATATATATATATATATATACACTCAAAATGGATTTGCCAGCTCACAGTAATTTTTAGCTTTTGGAATATATATATCTGTCGAAGTCAATCTCTTTACTAGTCAAATTGCACAATTACTATTAATAACATTTATCAACGGTCTTATAATCAATATCAATCCATTGAATTTGTGGCCATCTTCAGTACTCATCATACTGTGTGCGTGTGTGTGTGCGTGTGTGTGTGTAGATTGACTAAAAGTATATGTTCACCTTATTTCTGACAGCAATTGTCATTATTCCTACAATTCGGTAAAGTCTTTATTCCGATGACATTTAAAATGATTGATTTTTTAGACAACTCTCCAAGGCAACTCTTCCGATACTTGGAGATAACTACGTATGACTGGGCATTGACACGCTCCAATTAAAGCCAAATTAGTGACGACTGCTTGACACTTGAATAAACAGACGTTTCTGCAAAATACCTTCCCAAGCCATTCCACGGAGACATTTGCCTTTCTGCCCTGGCTGTGATGACAACGATATCTCAGATTTGACAATTTTCACCTTTTGAGCTTGTCAACCGTTTACTCAAAATGTCTATTGTTTCAAGACATTGTTTCCGTTTTCCGAATTATTTAGATTCCCTAACTGTGAGAGAAAAAAGCCCTTCTAGCTGAGGGAATTGATATTTTCGTTTTAACATTTCACAAAAAATTTAACGCAGTTTTCTCATCTTCAAAAGATCCCATACTTTACAAAATTATACAATTAATGTTGAACAAATTTACAGAACATCTGGCATATATGTATTTCGCAGATGGGAAAAAACCTTGCAGATCCGTGGATTTATTGTCTTGCTTAAGATTAAATGATTATATATATATATATATATATATATATATATATATATATATTTTTTCAGTTGTATGGATATTAGTTTTTAAACTTGGGTTTCACGCTACTGCTGTCATCAGACACACTGGTTTTATATATATATATATATATATATATATATATATATATATATATATATATATATCCAATAGTAAGCAGTGACAATAATGTCCCATAGACACGCCCCAATACGCACTTAGTTTATATATACTTGTACAAGTAAATATTTACAAAAACAATAATTTATCAGTTGACTTTTATGAAACTTGTACAAAAATCTATTTTTTGCTTGCTAAATACTTTCACACTTTATATATATATATATATATATATATATATATATAAAGTGGGGAAATAAATATTCGTACACATGAAAAATTGTATTTTTATAAATGTTAAAGCCTTAACTGAAACAAATGTTGATAAATTGTATGTATAAAGATACATTTTATTAAAAAATAGTAAAATAATAACTTAATTCTTATTCTAACAAAAATTAATGCATTTTTTTTTCATTTTAACTGATGAAAAAACTGTTCGTACAAAACAAAAAGCATATTAACTTAATTTAATACTTTGTGGAATATCCATTATTGTGTTCAACAGCTACTAGTCTATTACTGTACCTCTCAACTAATGATTTCCACACATTGAGTGGTATTTTGTGCCATTCTTCTTGGCAAATTCTTGATATTTGTTGGTGCTCTTTTCCCAATTTGAATTTTCAAATATCGACATAAATTCTCGATTGGGTTCAAGTCTTATTATAGAGGTATAATTACATATTAATAATATACATTTTTCCTCGCCGGGAGTACAAAACTGACGTAAGTGCACAAGGCAATCTGCAGGATTGATAGCTGACCGTTACATATAAGGTTATAATGGTACTGGGCAGTCCATATTATTTGTGGGTCGCTTAAAAATAAATAATAAATTTTAAATAGAAACTAATAATAAATAAAATCTAATATTTCTAGACAGTTTTGTAATTCATGTTTTACTATTTGTACTAATTTTATAGAATTTTGCTTTTTTATTTTTAAATATTTACAGTACTTGTACGCGAAATAGTAGATTTGCATTATTTGTAAGGATATCCTGGATTAATACTGTGCTATTTTGGTTATATGTGACATACTTTAACTAGTATAAAATAAGATGTAAGATACTCATTATGATTATTGAGTGCTTATATAATTCAAGTGATGTTTGAATTATTATTATTATTATAGAGCAATTCTCCAAGTGACATATGAATTCAAATATAACATGTGGTTATTGAACTATTGAACATTGGTTGTGTTCTTTATCGTGATCACGTAGGAGTATTTAATTTTTTATAATAAGTGATGAGTTAAATTTTTCTATGAATGTTATTAGTGATGCTTTTCTATTCCTCTTATTTGTATTTCATTTAATTTGCAAGATTTTTTCAGGCTAATTTAATTTCTTTACGGATAACTTCGTTAAGGACATTATTCTTATTTAATGTTTCTTGTCTGACAATACTTTCTTATAGCAGTAAAATAAAATGATATATACTTGACTTCGGATACCGAAAGTACTCAGTTTTCGGATACTATATATACCGTACCAACCTGTGTCGATGGTCGGTGACGGAATTTTGAAGATATGAATGTGTGTCAGCACCCCAATTATATTTGATTCTGAGCACTTGAAAGTAAATCAAATGCACCGTTTGAAAATCAAATTAGCAACGTTCCTGTATCTACATATACATGTATCTAATTTTAAATTAATGCTCTATACTTGTTTGTGACGGATTCGCCACAATTAATGAGGAATTCAGACTGCAATAAGGTTAGTTTTCAGTGCTTATTGTGCTCTATATTTACATACTAAATAGTTACGATAGACTAGATACTTGTAACTCTGTTATGAATTCGTCATGATGAGTTGGATTTTCATGTTGAAATATACTATTTAGTGGATAAGATTAGAAAATGGGCAACGCTTCTTTTTTGCCAAAAAAATGATTTCATTTTCTCTTTTTTTTTTTTTTGCAAAAAGAAATCCATATATCTAAATAAAAATTAGGGCGGTGTCTAATGCATCAACTTGTCTTCTAAGCAGTGAAAACCGGTACACTTAATTCAAGCAATCTACTTTAAGGATACAAAATACAGAAGAACTGAAAAAATATTGATAAACAACGAACTTTCGTTAGTGTTTAACCAAGCTTGCATAAATGAAAAATTTGTAGTTTAATCCACCAAAGGCATATATAAATACACGTGCGTATAATGGGTTACAATGTGTAATTATCCATCTAGACGTACGCACAATAGCTAATACGTAAAACTGTAAAAAAGGGGATTTTTGCCTAATGCCAGGATTTCCTATTCTCTGCTAGATATTATATATTGTATCATAAATATTAGGAAGTGAATTATCTCCTGGATGAGTTGCGTACACATATTCAATTGAATTTATGTACGTATTTTATTTGGATTCGAATCCGTGATGCGCCTCACACCTTGTATTCCAATCAGTACTAAAGTTCAGCATAATATAGAGCTCTGCTTTCCACCATTATCTTCTTGATGCCGCAACGAAAAGACCACTTGCTACCGCTTATTTAATCTCTATCTGGCTAGTCATCAAGCGTCATTACATCATTTATGAAGGAGACATCTCCACCACGATCAATTGAGATAAATCCAGTTCATAACCTTGCCTCCGCTATGTGTAATACATATAATGCAATGCTCTCAACATCATCCTTCTTTGTTTATCCAAAGCAACTGACTTCAAATCCAAGCACATTTCTATTCTTTTGTTAAAGGAATATTTTTTCACTCTTTCGTAGCCCATGTTTATTCTTACAGGTTTAAGACGCTTAGTTTTTTCGCTTTTGATTAGGATGTTCTTTCTTTTGTATATGGGTATGGCCCATCGACACTTCCATGCTACATTAGTATTTTAGAAACAACCAACAGATCAATGAATTGTTACTATACTTGTGTATTATATAACTGTACAGCAACATTTTAACCTCACATAACCTGGCAACCCTGAATTCTAGATCTACGAAAATCATTCCCTGTACATAATTTTTCCAGGGAAGAGGTTAGAAACACGCATAAACACATATACACTCTAGGTAAGGGATAGTAGTTTGAGATCATCTTATATAGAGAGTAGCCGTTTTTGTAAAATTTTACAATTTTTTTTCACAGTACTTATCGAATACAGTAAAATAATTATGTATCTTGTTTGCGGGGATTTATTATTAGAATTTTGGATTGAACATATTTTCTCTACAATGCATCTTCTACAAACATTATCAACTTTATTTGGATTTATTTTTGAAAAAGGAATATTATCAAATCGGACTGTAAGCAAAATCCAGCAATAATTAGGTATTTCTGTACTTTGTCAGACGATATTTAAATGTAAAGGGTCGAAATGGGTAAAAGCGATGAATCTGAGTTTTGGATTTCAGTATATATCGCATCTCATCCCAGCTTTCAAACCGAGTGCAATGTTCGCATTGTAGCGAGCCAACCTCATCCCTTCATATTTCATTGCTGAGATATGTGTTCCACTCGAGCAGCTTCGTCCCAGGGACTGCAACTTTGTAAAACCAAATCCAAAACGGATGCTTCCCCGATCACATGTCTAACGATTTTCACCTGTTTCCATCTAATGTTAACCGTTATCTAACCCATATATCCTGATAACATATCGTTTACCACTTATTCTGTAACACTCTACCTTGAGTTGTCCAGGGTGAACATCATTATAACAAAAATGTATACTCACCATGTGAAGATGTAATTTATGAGGTTAATACTTTCTTTGTGGACATGATACACACACGCACACACTCTCTCTTTATTATTCGATTACAAATGACAGGAAAATATTAAACAGAATTCTGAAAATTGTTAACCTTGACCAAGTTCCATGTAAAAATGAAAGGTCGTAAAAGCGTTTATATTTATCCATTTCGCTCCACCTGACAAAAATACATTTGATTGATTGATTCATTCATTCATTGAGTTTTACGGCATATCATCCTCGATTGCTTATTTAATGGCGGCAACATTTTTTATCGCTGGTAATATTTTCTCCAAAAAACTATTTCTAGCAATGTCCTTTCTTTTGAAATCGATTGCAAGTAATATTTTCCAAAAACGTATTGCTGGTAACCTTTTTTTCAAAAATGTATTGCCGGTAGCACCTTTCCAAAACATTTCTGGTGACATTCTTTCACGAAACTATATTGCTGATAAGACAATATTTCCTTCCATATTGAAGGAGAAATTATATTATTATCTCCCATAAAAAATGTTCTTCTAAATTATATTGCTGGTAATAACTCTTTTTTTCAAAATGTACTGCTGTTAATAACTTTAATTCAAAAATACACTACTGGTAATAATTATTTTACCTCAACAATGAATAGCTGTACGGCTCTACCATGGATATTGTGTAACCTATATTTATTTCTTTTAGTAGAGTCGGTTTGTCGAATGTCAAAATGCATGCGTTGGTGTTTATGACTGAGTCATTTTTTTTTTTTTTTTTTTTTTACTTGCATTCTTTTAATATCTGTTACTTCTTACTTTTTTAGTGTGTCGTCATTTTCAATTTCTTCTGATGAACAAAGTGACAGTTCTGGGCATTTTATTACTCCTTTTGATGAATTAAGAAATTGATGGGGACAGGACTTGACTGTTGTCAATTTGTTTGATTTTTAGCAATTTCTCTGTGTGATTTTCGATATCACTTGATTTAAAAGAGTATTTTTTTTAACAAATTGTAGTTTGATCATGTCCGAAATAACCCTTTACAACACGAAAGGAGCCACTTCTGATACATCACCCTCTACCGATTCTACAACATTGAAATTTGGAAATTTTTTTTTTTTCTATTTCATTTTCGCTTTCAAAAGTTTCATACTGTCTCTTGGTTCACTTATAAGTGATAGCCATATAATTTTAATTTTTGTATTCGCTGTCTATGCTCCCCACCAACCTCGGAGTTCTTTCTTAAGGGACGTTATCAGTGGGGACTAATCCCAATAGCCCTAATCCGCCAGGGTTACACAGACAGTATATTTCGGATGAGTGGATACGAGCACCTGCACTCCTACACCATATCTACGAAAGTATAGTATGATGTAAGATTTCACGTCCATGTCGGTTTCTTCATCTATCATCACAACTAGCCCTTCCCACTATGTGTCTAGCCAATTGGAATGGATTGGGCTATTCCTTCCGCCCTTCTATCCCAGGTAGGGACGCGTTGTGGAAACTCCTGGTCATTTTATACCAGATCAGGAGTCACTCCGTCACCAGGCATTACGGGTCGCCACCCGCGGCAAACGGATGGCCCTATTTGGGAAAATTTTGTTGTTTTTTTTTTTAAATCGGGTTTTCTGAATATGCTCTTTATATACTTCAATTTGTGATGATGGTATTATTAAAATAAAAACACTACTTACACTTTCCTAGTCTTCCGACTCCAGATCAAGGGAGGTGGAAAACTATTTAGCCATAGCTGGGACCCTAACGCGTGCAACCACTCCGGGTAAGGGTGGACTCGGGAACAACAACAACTAAGAGGCAGTTGCAAACTCCTCTAAACCTCCTGATCAGAGGCCTTGCTGCTGAATGCATTTTATCGTCATACTCAGGACACCTGACAAAAACATGTTAAAATCTGCTTCGCATAGTTTAGCAAAAGATTTGACAGTATAATTTAATTCAGTATATTACTTGTATGTTTGCAAGTATAATCTTACTTATTATAAAACGCAGATTGTGTGTGTGTGACGTTTATATATTGGATCGGATTTCCTACATTTTTCAACCAATTTCAACAAAACTTCACAGGACTACATAAAATTATCTTGTGGTGGTTCTAACAGCGCCAAAATGGGGAAAAATATAATTGTTTTTGCACAAAATCAATTGGAAAACACGATTAAGAGACATCGTGAAAATGGAAGGGGGACAACTCACATCGGGTTGTTTGTGTGTGTGGTTTCCTTTAAATATGGGAGCGGATTTCCTATGTTTTACAGCCGATAAAACTCCACTTTTTTCTTTTTTTGGGGGGGCAGGTAGTGTTTCTTATTCTCTTGCACACTTTTTTCTTTATTTTTAACATTCAGAATGCTTTAAAAATTCCATTTACAAGACAATTATTTATAATAAAATTCTATTCAATTGGGAGACTCATAACGATTGAAAACAATGTTTTTGTTTGAGTTTGACCAATTCGTAAAAAATAAAAAATAAAAAAATAAAAAAAAATAATTCAGACATGCGTGTCCGTCAACCTTAAACAATAATCTAACGATTTCTACTGATTGTACGAATACAAACATCGGATAAATTCTTTATCATTAGGGAAAGATAATGAAATATAGACATACACAAGTCCTAACTAAAAATAATAACCGGAACGGGAAACTACTTCAAATACACATGGTGTCCAATTTTTTTACTGTATTCAATAAGTAAAAATCATAAATTGTAAAAGATTATTATTACAGAAAGGCTACTAAATGAATAAGATTTGTTAGATCATAATTAATAAACCCAAATAAAGTTAATATTTTTTGTATTAGAAACAACGAGTGGAAAATATATTCAAAGCGGAATTCTAATTATGAATCACCACAAGCAAAATATGCAATTTTTTTTACTGTATTCAATAAGTAAAAATCATAAATTGTAAAACTAAAAAATTACAGAAAGACTACCTACATTTTTCAACCGATTTCAACAAAACTTCACTTTTTTTTTTGGCATGTAGTGTTTCTTATTGTCTTGCACACTTTCTTCTTTATTTTTACATTCAAAATACTTTAAAAATTCCATTTACATGACAATTGTTTATAAAATTATTCTATTCAATCGGGAGACGCATAACGATTGAAAACAATGCTTTTGTTTGAGTTTGGGTTTGACCAATTCGTAAAAAAACAAAACTAATTAAGACATGTATGTCCGTCAATCTTAAACAATAATCTTTGTCAATTTTATTTTTCAGTCTTTATGATGGTGGATACTTGATCTATCTCTTACTGTTATATCCCCGGGCAACGCCGGGCTCTATTGCTAGTCTTGAATAAAATATTGTTATATTCAACAGAAACATTCTCCAGTTTACCTTGCAATTCTATAATGTTACATTATTTTAAATACAATACATATAACTAAACGATTTGAGATCTTGTTAAAATGCTCTTACAAAATTCATTTTTATTAATCTCTTGTTTGTTTATATTGGAGAAATGCTGAGTTATTTTTGTTTACTATTTTGGCAACTCCTCTTAAATGCAAAGCGAATATGGCTTTTTTCAGTCACCAATATTGCTTTTAATATAGTTTATACAGACAAAAGTAACTGAATTAAATTATTTTAGTAATTTACTTCGAAAAACAAATATAAACTAAACTTTAATAATCGCTGAAGTTAAGCAAAATCGAGTCATGTCTGGAACTAGATGGGTGACCACTTGGAAATACCAGTTGGTATAAGAGTGCATGTGCGCGTATTCTGATGAATAACATATGGAAATTGGGACATTAATCTGAATCCACTAGTTCTCCCCAGTATGGGTTAATTAGTAGGACATATATCCCTAATTCATCATTAAATCCAAAGGGATTCTGAAAATCTAAATTTACTTTCGGTTTTTAAATAACTTAGAAATGGTTGAGAAGCCAAAAAAAACGCGAATTAATCAATCAATCTACAGAGATTGCATATTGAAAACCACAAAATATGAATACACTTTTGACTGGTTCTACTTAATGGCATGTAAATTGCTACTTAAAATGTTATGTTACTGTTTCAATTCACAAAAACAAGAAATAGTCAGCAATATGAACCTTTGTGAAAATAATATTACAAGTATTGTATATATAGACAACAATTAATGTGTTATGGCTTAAACCCACGCCCTATTATAACTGTAATGTTCAAACGACTATTCGAAGGATTTTCTTAAATTTAAATAATAAACATTTTATTACTCTATAATATAAAGAGGAATTTTTTTAACAAAAATAATGTAAAGATCAACTTCAACGGGCTTAAAGACAACATAACATTTTACTAAAAATATATATATATCTATAAAAAAATAACGACGTTAATCAATCTGCAAAAAATAAGTGTAGCTGCTGAAAACGTCCAATCTTCAGGTGCGTGATACTCACTGACCTATTAGAGCGTTATGAAGTTTTCGGTCACCTGGTGATGTTGTAAAATTGTGTGTTAAGACTTCCTGCTTATAATATTATAATTAATAATTTATAATTCATACCGTTCTAATTTTTAAGTTTGATAGACGAAGAATTAAAATAAAACTTAATAATTAATTAAAAGTTATGTAAACACGCTATGTATCAAGGGGGATAACTCTTTTTCCTAGCTTTATACTTACAAAGGTGAAATTACATATACACACGTCATAAATTTATTTTGCACGATCTATAATATGGAATGATATGTTTGTATCGTTAAGCTATTAATGGCGGTTTCTATGAATATTAATAGGTGTTACATATATTAATATTCATAAAGTCTATTTTGAAATCAATTTTAATCAGGCTCAAATTGCTTAAGCAGGTGTTTGTCTTATGGATACATGTAGCGATCAACACACTTCTAGTGTTCAGCATGTCTATGTTGTGTAAGTATTTAAATATTATATGGTTCTCCAACAAAGACAAGTTGCATCTGTCTCCGTTTTCAATAGTATGGTTTAGTTTTGCGATTACCTCCCAGCTAATGGACAGATTCTTATAGCTGGTTTTGATTGACATACATTGCGATTCTTTTGCATTTTTTTTGTATTTAATACAATTCAATATTATTTTGTGATGGCAAAAAACAATTACCAACTGTTCGCGGTGGATCCAGAGAATATTTAATATTATCGTCTAAATTGATGTTAGCGCTTTACATTATGCATTCATTCATGGGCTGGCCGTTAAGTAGATAGAATACTTTTTTTTTCCGGTAGTTCCATTGACGTTTAGTTGGATTATTGTTTAGTATTTTGTTTGTGTTCTTGTTTAATACGTTATTGCTATGTTGTGATATATAATTGTCGATGTTTTTGTACGACTATACTTTACCCTAATATTAGTTTTGTCGAAAATCTTTTTTTTTTTTTTAGTGTTGGAGAAGTGTTCGTGAATTAAATTTAGGAAAATTCTATATTTCGTGGTAGAGGATTGCTAAGTGGTAGTGGTAACAAAGCACAACCTTTGCAGGCTTTTAATAATGTTTCAATATATTGATCCAGTTTAATACATGGCTTCTCATGAGAGATTTCATCATTGAAATTTCCAGATGTGCATTTTAAAATTTATTCTCTGCTTTTGTAATATGGTATGTATTACTACTCTTTGTGCAAACATCAATACTCCGTCACAGGTATGCAATGAGTTCTAAACATCGCCAATGTTTGTTACATTTATAAGTTGTTATTAATTTTTTTTTTTTTTTGAAATCAACAGTTCTTTTATGCTTCTATTTGTATTACTTCCAGGGTAACTGACAATGTGTATATTACATTGCCTGATATATTTTAAATTTGTCTTTCACTTCTTATTGCTGAAATAACGGTTCAGCATTTGTTTCAATATTGATAAACTGTCAATAGGTACTAGATTTTTGAACGGGTCGTATTCTAACTTGAAATCGTAATTTAATAATAGGATACTCCAGCATTGTAATCGATTTGATCTATGCGTCGAATTCCTTTTGTTGAACCAAAAACTAGTAATTGACGAGGGGTGTCCGGCTGTAAATGTAAACTCCTTCAGTTTATAAATTTGTGAATTTTTTTCAAGGATTCGACAGTTGTAGTTTTCAGCCTTGGAATCTTGAACTTTTATTCATGCGTATGTGTCTAGATTGCTATCATTCCACTTGCTAAGACTTTGGATATCACAATTTTGGGTCATTTTTACATTAGATACTCAACTCTCCTAGTTTCTGTTCCATCTGTTGTGACCAGGTATTGAAATCACAACACTTTATAACAGTTAACATTTTGATCACTCAAAGGCTTTTATCCACTGGACCATGTGTCTATGGGATCGGCTATTGCTTCCACCAAAGATCACCTGAAGAAGGGCGGATCGTACAATGACCGAAAAGTCGTGATTATGTCACAAGACACTAATTCGAAAAATGTAAATTGTGTAAATAGTTAACTAATCTCAGAAATATAGACAGTTAACAGAGAAAAAGATATTTTAGGAAAACAGAAATGATAAGACAGTATAGTGTACATGACAGCAATATATATATATATATATATATATGAAAGAATTGGCGATACGAATGCAAACAGTCAGAAATGCACTAAGATATAACATGTAGCTGAAGACTTGTACTCTACCACCAGATTGTAAACACGACGACGTCAATCGTGTAAGTTAAACGAATATTACACGAAGAGTACTTTCAACGGTGGATTAATGGATAACGGCTCGGATTGAGGTAATCGATGAGCTGAGTTCGAATTCCAGTCGAATCCATTATATTCACTTACGTGCAAATACCCTTGGGAACTTTATGAATCCTCTGTTCCCCCCACCAGCTGTGGGTAAATAGCAGGAAAGACCGTGTTCTATAGACTTAGATGGCAACTGGTCTACTGAAGAAAGAAATGGCAACCAAGTCAGTCAGATACCGAAATATATATGATCGCCTAAGCGTGTATCACACATGGCTTTCAATGTAGAGATGCATTAGAAAAGCATGATAAGTCGGTTAGTTGTTCGTTAGATCACAGAAATAATTAGACAACAAACTAAAGAGATAAAAGATTGAGTAAAAGAATAGATTATTTTAATGTCGTTGATTGAATCACAACAAATACAGATTATGTTTTTAAGTTCTTGTGCATCTTTTCAGTGCCACAATGCTAAACGAAAAGATGTTTAAGCTAAAGAGAATACCAGAAAACTCATACTTCGATTTTTGCAGACTGACTGCGTCACATAAAATTTCACCAAAGAAATATTCAAAGACACATAATTAATGGAACTTCCCGATGGTCTCTTAGTCATTAATCCAATAGAAATCTAGTATTTCATCATGAAAAAGAAAAAGAAAACAAAAAAAAACAGAAATGTTGTATAAATTCTTTGTAAGAACAGCTAAGATTATTTAAGATCTCTGTGAAATGACAAAAAAATCCAGAAATATTAAAATCAATATGAAAATTAAAAACATCAACTGTCGAAAGGCAGACGAACATTATAGAATGTGAAAATGTTATTTATGTGTATGGAATAATGTGCTTAATCATATAAGTTTTTGTGATCTATATCTTTTGTATATTTATAAATAAAGTTCATATTGAAATTATTTGTTTGCTAATTAAGTCCCGAAAATTTGACAAACAAATTATTAATATCATCTTTAATAAGGAGGGAAAGCAGAGTATATCGGTTATAGGGATATGGGTATAAAAGGAAAGAAAAGCTATCATATTTTAAAACACATTTTATTATCTTGTCAGTGAATTGGAAATGTATATTAAAAGCTTCGAATCACACGCACATATCATGAAAAAAATCGAATTTAAAACCTAAAAAAATTCTTAAGATACGCTCACCTGCCTATCTACCCTCATATTTAAGTTACATATTCGCTTTTCTTCTTTACTATATACATTTATGAAACACTTGCATTTCCGTTCTTTTCTTTACTTCACCCTTTATTTTTTTCTTCTTTCTTCTCCATACCCACTTCATCTCTATTACACTCAATGACATATGTTTCGATCGTCATGCGCCTCTTAATTTATTTTTGAAAAATCATTATTAAGCGTTATTTGTGGTGTTTTTTTTTTTTAAAATACAGCGTTAAAGTGTTGATTTTTAAAAATATCGCACGAAGAGACTGTCAGTTCGAAACCAACGTCGCGTATTTCAGATGACTATATATATATATATATATATATATATATATATATATATGATCCTGCCTGTCTTTGTTAAGCTCTGACATGTCTCGGTAAAACTGACCATGATAAAAATGATGAACATTTCATGTACTTACTACCGTGTCCTTTAAAGTATCTTCCTGGGCAATATGTAGTCCGTGTTTTAAATGATAATACTTACATTAAGTTATTTGCAAAATATTCGTTTTACTTAATAGGTTGATTTCCATTCCAAGCATTTACATACTCGACCTTGCATACGTCCGCCAGCACTGATCAACATGTTCTTCGACAAAGCTAATATACGTAAACGAACATAATGATATAATTTGTTACTTAAACATTATTTTATTGGATTTATACATTTGAGTAGACGCTCCGTTTACTTATTAAACAACATATTTATTTCTTTTCGTCAAATGGCAAAAATCTTCGAGATATAATATAAATTGAAGAAAAGTATGTGATCTCCGTTTTTATTCTCGTATATTCAGGCCGGTAGATGAAAATAAATATATTCTTTAATAAATAAACTGTGCGTTTACTCAAATGCGAGTATCCCCTAAAAACAACCTAAGTAATAAAATCTGTCATATTAATAAATTCAAAAAGTAAATCCATGCGGTGAAGAGCATAGAACTGTTTTAGAATTAGGTAAGAACAAGAAATTATCAATGATAACATCGTTTTGATGATTCCCACATCATATATTCGAAATACATGTTTTAGCCATTTCATCCTTTTCTTTATTTGTCTCATGGCCTCCTCGTTAATGGACACAAGCCTGATGTCATACATGGTGCCAAACTTATCCCGAAATATCTATATTTTTAGCGGTTAACAGTAGCTTTCTCCAATCGCGTGTTAAAGGTGCCTTCCGGAGAATGAAAATTGTAGGTCTTAGCGTCGACAATACGTCTTCGAATCACTTAGACTGACGCGAGTATCACAAAGATCTGTGACAAATAACAGAATAAAATCGCACAACTAACTTGAGGGCCGTCAACAAGAGCAACAACTAAAACGGATGTCATATGTAACTCGTAAAGAAAATAAGGATATAACGAAGACGATGGCGTCCCACGCTACGTCACACAAGGTGCCAGGAAGGAAGCTTCCCAGTTGTTTTGCATATATCGATGATGAACTTATGACATTTTATAAACATATCTTGTTGAAAAAAATTGTTGAATTTCAATTGAAAGTATCATTGGCTGGTTATGCAATGAATCCAGGACATTTACTGATATGGAAACGTCTATTCCAATTAAACATTAAAATGACAATATATCATACCCATATATGTTTTCTAGAGGTAACGTAAAGTCTTTGTTAGCAATTTCTTTTCGCAGTACTCACTTGTTGAACTCCCTTCCAGGTCCAGGCTTTCAAGCGATCATTAATCTTTATTTGTTTAAATGTAATGTGAATCGGTATTTAATCTCCTCCTTTTTGTTCCCGGTCCTTAGTTATGTTTCTAACTCTAATACTTCAACACCCAGTAACTTCTTGTGTTTTAGTGACTTTACTGCCCGGCAGGGGGCGAAATGAATTCAAAACACACACAAAATAAATAAATAAACATGAAAATAGGGAAATATACATACGTTTATATAAAGGAAACTTGGACAATTAAAGAAGCATCAAAAATAAGAATTATCTCTTTGCCACGGAATATATTATTATTATTTGTAATGCCGCGATGAAGTTGGAAATATTGCTTCAAGTTGTTCAGAAATAATCGCTTTTGTGCGAGTGTCGGAGTTATTCAAGTTCTGGCATTTTAGGAATTAACAACAAATGCAAGAAAAGAATCGGCTGATTAATTTTTTATCGTCAGAAACTGGTGCACAAAAGTCAGTAGAGCAACGTCTGAATGTCTACATGCGCTGTGTTTAATTAGTTCACATTACATCTCTATTGAAACTGTAATCAGTGTCTACTCTTTTTCAGTGGTGTCAAATAGCAAACTGCCGCCAGGTGGCGATTAACTGCATTATTCATTCACGAAGGAAATATTATCGTTTCAAGATTCAAAGGGCAGTTTCAGATTATATTTCTATGGAAGATATCTACATCTCTAAAAGTTTAATGTTTTTTTCTCTATCCTTTAGTTTATATATATATATATATATAAAATGTGCGTATATTAATTGGAAGAAAAGGCATCCAAAGTGTCTGCTTAACATTGCACACAGTAAAAATGGGTGCTCTGTGTTATATGAAACAGTTGAGATTTAATTTATTTTAAATGACATTTCAAGTGGGCAGTGTCTGATAACCACAGCTACTTTCTTACGCTTTCAGTCAATCATCAATATTTACGGCTATTTTGATCTTCATCGGATAGCTTATCAACCACTGGGTGATTTTGATTGATGTGCGCATGATATGCACTCAACGGTTACACTCTTACCATATTGGACTTGCCTGTGAGTGTAAAGGTTACTATTTTCACACAGTACAGTCAACGACCGCATTATGGTTGCGTGAACCGTAAGAGGTGGTCGGTCACTACCCAGATGTAATCTTATAAACAAAGTGGATCCTATTAATATAAAATATTAAAACTGATCTACAAAAAGAGTTCAATGGATTTAACACAACAGACCTAATGAATAAATAGTATTACATAAGAAAATCACAAATTAACTTATATGGGTGAGAGATCTATTTCAACCTGCGAAAACTTTTTCAGTCTTATTCCGTCCCGGTGTATAGACTGAGTTCATGTCGGAATTTGAATTTTAACTGACAGGTAAATTTCTAATTCCGACACAAATTCAGTGTATACACCGGGGGTTGAATAAGACTGACCAATTTTTCTTCGGTTGAAAGAGATCTACCCCCATATGAGGTAATTTTAGATTTTGTTCTGTACTATATATATTTCTATGAAAATTTCTCGGACATTCAGGCCGGTAAATGTTATTTAATACTGTTTATTATAAACAGAGCATTTACTTAAAAACTTTTATCTATAAAAAAGAACGTTAAACATAAAAATGTCTTTAATAAATAAATTGTCGGGCTTTGTCCATTTCTTAATATATGACGTCATTTGTTTACGTTTGATACGCCATGAGCAGTTATGAATGTACGAGATTCATGTAAGATTGAAGTTTATAAGCAGTAAATTCGACCTTGCCAACCGAACGATCCTTTGTGGCCGAGCGGTCAAGGCACGTCAGCGTAAATGACGGTTCCGTATAGGATGCAGGTTCGAATCCTGTCAAAGGACGAATATTTTCTATGAAAATTTCTCGGACATTCAGGCCGCTAAATGTTATTTAATAATGTTCATTATAAACAGAGCATTTACTTAAAAACTTGTATCTATAAAAAAGAACGTTAAGCATAAAAATGTCTTTAATAAATAAATTGTCGGACTTTGTCCATTTCTTTATATATATATATATATAGATAGATAGATAGAGAAGTGTGTGTACAGGAATAAAGACAAAAGAAGGGCAACATAAAATATTGGTGGTTTTCAACATTTTTTTTTTTTTTTTTTTTTTTTTTTTTTTTTTTTTTTTTTTTTTTTTTTTTTTTTTTTTTTTTTTTTTTTTTTTTTTTTTTTTTTTTTTTTTTTTTTTTTTTTTTTTTTTTTTTTTTTTTTTTTTATTGAATACCATATTTGCTCTTCTATACTTGTTACCAAATCAAAGCGTTGCGTTTGCTATGATAAATCCCTAGAGGAATAAATGCCTATATATATATATATATATATATATGTGTGTGTGTGTGTTAGATAATGATATGTTTTATTTTTTATGTATAAGGAGCAGTATCGTGGAAATTTCCTTACGAAGTGCGTGAAAAGTAAAATGTTTTCCACTTTCCATATATTTATATAAATATGCATGCATGCCGATATTGCACTTTACATGACAGACACTGCGCTTAAAACTAATTAGCACCCCCTTTCACCAAGAAACTGAAAATAAGTACCTCACTTGAATAAACACGCAAATATATATAAGAAACTAAATGCGAAGCACATTTATCTTTGGGAAAAAAATATGAACATGACTTAATCGACACATTTTGTTTTCTGAATATTTTCTTCATAAGCAAATAAAATCCATGATGTTGAAAGATGTTTTATGAACGCTATGTTTAGCAGAAGACGACACACGTATAGAGAGAAAAAAGTTAATTTAATAACACTTTCTCGAAAACGATTTATACAGTGGATTTTCAAAGACTGGGTCATATTAACAAAAGCTTTAATAAAAAAATACTTTCAGGTTTTATGCACTTAAACCACGCATTGACGAATCGGAAGATGGTTCACTTTATTAAGCTGACCCAACCATAATGCTGCAAGAAAATAACATTAAATGTCAAAAATGAAGGTGCTCAGTTACATAAAGAATTATTAAAATAACAAAACAATTAAATGCTTCTCACATAGAGGAAGATTGCATATATATACAGATATATATATTAAATATAAAAAAGAGGCCACAAACTTTTTTGGTTGTGATATAGATTTTTTAAACAATATATTATACATTATTTTTCTATATTCATTGCTATTACACGAGTTTCTGGTTTTGGGACCTTCCTCAGGCGAAAAATGAATATTTACACATTATTTCAAGGAATTCATATTTGCCATATAATTTCTCATGTTTAAGCATTTTTTTGTATGTAGTAGTAATCCAAATTATTTTTAAACTTGGAGAAAATGTTCTTCTGCTGAAGAATAGACTTTCTGATTATGTGTTATATCTAATAAATCTTAAGTAAATGCGACTGTTTTTTTTAAAATAAACCGTATTAATTTCATCTATCTTTGTGGATGAACGGGGAAATAGGCTATCGGATCATATAATGGTTCTGTTTAGTGGTACAGGTTCAATTACTGACTGAGAATCACAGAGATGTCGGACATTCTCGTCGACAAATGTACTTAATACTGGTTATTTAAAAATCGGAGCATTTACTTAAATAAATTGTATCTTTTAAAAATAATGCATAAAAATAAATATATTAAATAATTGTTGTACTTAACCAATTTCTATATATATATATATATATATATATATATATAGCATAGAATCGACGAAGCTCTATGGAATAAGAAGGATAACGAAGACTTTTGCGTTTCCCTGGGTAAGATACTGTTATTATGGAGACTCAGATTTATCTCTGATATAAATAACAACGGTAGATACAAAGACGATGTAATAATCCACTTTTGTATACAGAGTCCAAGACTCAACCAATACCTTTAAGGAACATAACCTAAACAATACTACCAAAGCTAAAGTGATTTATTTCGTAGACGTCACATTCGACATTAGTAAGTGTATATGCAAACCAGACACTCAGGAATTACACAACCAGAGGTAAGTAGATAGAAGATCCAACCACCATAAAAGACTATTCGAAAAGTTGCACAAATTCTTACAACATAGATTTTCGAACAACTCCAGTAAGAAGGAAATATCCGGTGATAATAAAGAAAGATATAGCAAAGCACTAGATCGCAGCAACTAAATTGGGAAAATGGAGTGTGTTGTAATATAAAAATAAGCAGAAACAACGGAAACGTAACATAACATGGTTCAACCAACCATAACACAGTAATGTCATAACACAGGTAGAATTTTCCTGAATTTATTTAATCAACCCTTCGGTCATTATCCAACACTGAAAACGATATTCAGCAAGCTTCCAAAAAAAAAAAAAAAAAAAAAAATTAAATTTTATTCCTACTAACGTCAGTGCAACTGACGTAAAAACACATCACCACCATTAAAAGGTCAGTACATGACAGAAGGCATTATATACATAGCTAGCATCAAATCGGACAATGATGTGAAATATTACATTCGATCCACTGAAAATAGCTGGAAATCGCGCTTGTACTACTAAAAAATGAGACTGAGCAACATCAAATACAAAAACAGTGCAACGCCTTCAAAGTATGTTTGGCGATTAAAAAGCAATCAGAACAACCCATCCATTAACTGGGAGATAATCGCAGAAGCTAGTCCTTACAATGGAAATGAAGACAGATGTAACTTTTGTTCGTTGGAGAAGTTTATTATATCAATGCATTTTAATGTAATAATAAGCAAGAACCTAACTTGCTAAATACGACACCCGAATTAATGTCCACATGCATCCACATAATGTACCTGCGGAAAAATAATAACCCCGATTAAAAGAGATTGCAAAATGTATTTTATGGATATTGTTTTAAAACGGTCATTTTTTAATATTCTAAGAACTCATTATTTATAAGTATCCTTATACATCTATACACACATACAATGCAATATTACAATACTCGATTAATTTATAACGTGTGAGTAAATACAATATCTCCGTTATACGTACCTGAGTGATATACAGTCACGACCAATTATTTATTTATTTATTTATCTTTGCACCTTTATATTTTAATTATAATCTGCGTTGGAGTTTACGTTAATGGATGTGGCTCGTTTATTACGCTAAAAAAAAAAAAAATAAAAATAAAAAAATAAAAAATAACAACATATTTACCCCCTTGATATATTCTTTTCGAATCCAAATACAATTAATATTTATTTATTTTATTATTT
>CAHIKZ030000531.1:1842500-1875000 GCA_903632075.3 Acanthosepion pharaonis | reverse complement strand
GAAGCTAAATGTACTCCTTCTCCTAACAACATGTTATCAGAATTACTACGCTTCAAAATTGTTATTATAGCATCATTATCAATAGTAACACCGGCAATATTATTATTAATAATACTTCGAGAAATTAAGGGAATGTTTCTTATGTGGTTAACAATACTAATTCATGTAACTTTTTTCGGTCTGTTCAGGAAAGAGATGGGAAATACACCAATAAAATATTTAGCAACAGCAAGTTAAAATCAAGTTGAAAGAAGAAAATAAAAGAACCTATTCTCTTACACATGTTACGTGTATGCATTTTCTAAGCGTAAACAAAGCAGGACATTTTGGAATATATCTGGGTAATAATAATAATAATAATAAATTTATATATGATACAAGCGCGGGCCTCAAAAAAAAAGCTGAAAAGATTAAAAATTGTTTCGATATGACTAGGTACCTGAAGAATTTAACGAACATGAATATAGAATTAATTCTTCTAGTATCAGGTGCGCTAGGAACACCACCTTGAAAACTGAAAAAAGCTCACAGTGACAGTTTGAATTGATAACAAACTTGGAGGCTTTAAGAGAACTACTCCCATGCAATCTACGAGGATTCTTCAAAAAGATCTTGAGTTGTGAGTAGATTTGTTGACAACAAAAAACAAAATTTGCATTGACAGAATAGATGTGTGACACCAACATAATAAAATACAGGTCGGGATACAAACGAAATTACAGGATCCCGAGTGTAATAGCACAGAAGTGAAAATAAATATCTACGGATCTCGAACCAGAATATTTCCAGAACGAATTTGGACACTGGAAAGACAAGGGCCCCAATCAACTCATTTCCGATATTGGTGATTTTACCTGTAAACACGCAACGTCCTACAGCGCTATTATTTTCCAGAGATCTGAGTACAGAGAATAATTAACTGAGAAAGTAATTTGATAGATTTTGATTTTTTTTATATCCAGCTTATTTTCATTAACTTTGAGTTCCAGGTGCACGTGGCGAGACGATTATTTATTTTCATCCATTACTTTAATAAAATATTCAGGGAAAGGTTCATTTATCGAGTAATTAAAGACAAATCGTTTCATTTGAATATTCAGAAGAAATTAGCAATGATTTTCAGGGCGTATTTATCTTAGAAAGAGGAATGAGACTATCGTGAACTCTCGTCCATATGGAATTCAAAGTTACCTCAGTATATTAGTATACTGCAATATGAAACAACTGAAATCTGTAGAGGTTAACTTCTATTAGATTTAACTTATGTGATAATCCCTTCACATATAGAATATATTGACAGTGAAGAGATGAAACAATACAGTTTCCTATGTATAATTGTCAGTAAATTAATCATTTTTTTTTCATCAACAAAATTTTTTTTGTTTCTGAATTGCGAATCAACTTTATTTACTATTTACATTATTCTGGCTATTGTCCGCATTTTTGTCGCCATGTTTATCACAGCGTTTCGGTCGTTGTACGCTTCGGCCTTCTTCAGGTGGTTGGAATGTCGAACTGAAACCTTTATTTCGCTCAGTGGGGTAGACTGTTCTAATTCCACGAGCCATGTCTAATGGATGTCAGTTATCTCCTTTTAATTCCCCTCTGAAAGTTATCCACTGCCTTAACAAGGTATTGAACTCACACTCTTTAGGTCCTGTCACTGGATCTAAGTAACGCCTTTAACCACTGTGCGATATGACCTTGAAGACCTGAAGAAGGCCGGAACGTACAACGACCGAAACGTTATGATAAACATGGCGACAAAGACAAGGACAATAGTCCGAATAAATTAAATAGTGTACATATCACATCTCAGAAATATAGACAGACAACGTTATTTAATTGTAGTGGTTACATTATGGTATTTCTTTGAAACTGATTTTGTAAGTACTTTAAAAGATTTTTTTTTCCTTTTTTTTCAAAAAGTCAAATGTTTTTCTGTACTTTTCTGTTTAATAAATAAAATAAAGTTATGTCAGATTACGGTTATGTTTTAGTGAGCTGGTCCAAATGACCATTATTATTGCGTAGTGTTCATTATTACTACATATTAGAGTTGCAGAAATACCGCCACAGTAAAAGAAGCTTATCAAAAAAAAAAAAAAAAAAAAAAAAATTCACAAAATATGATGGTAGGCCTAGTCTCCGTAAGTATATATCAGACATATACGTAACATTTGAACTCCATTTACAGTCATTTTTATTCTGCGCAATACAATGCTTCGAGCGAGAAAATGTGGTTTTCATTCAATTTATACAAGATGTTATGCATTGAACTTAAAGGATGAGTGTGGAAGCTGGGTTAATCACTATATTTACAATGTTTGTATGAGGTGAGATATCGACCGCAATGAAAAATGAGCTGACACACTCTCTGCTTGCACCTTCTGCCTAGAGATCTAAATTTAATAAAGTTTAAATGTATTTACTTATTTATTTATACGCACGTTCCTGTTATTTTTTCAATTAAATAATAAAATAAGACCAGTTACCTTCATATCTCTCGTTTGCATGTCAATATCTAATAAACACCCCCTGTTTCCTTTGTCTATATAAGTTGTTAAAAAATTATGTATTTGTGAGGAATTTGTATTCGAAATTTCTATCTTGGTAACTGCTATGATAGTAAGATGACACATGGGTATGAGCGGAGCTAACGCACGTTGTAACAATTTCTTCTTTCAGATTCCGTTTTATAATAATTTGTTCATGCTGCGTTATATGCATCTACAAGCGAGAAAATTTTTTTTTCCTTCAATTACGCTAAACTTTATGCATTTAACTTAAACTATACATGTTGCTCCTCGGGTTAAATAGCTAGTTTTAAAATGCTGATTTTCTAATAATTCAGTTCCTGACCACAAGTACAAATGATCTTAAAGTCTTTTCTCTTTTTGTCCCGACTTCAAATTTATTCCTGCAAAACGCAGCGTAAGAAATATTGAGAATACTGAAATTCTAAATTCGTCTATTTGTATTTATATTCAGTAAATCAACCAAAGATCAATGGATTTTTCTGTTCGAATAACTTCAGAGTTTCGCGTCAAAACACCTAGGGTCAGACGTTTGATAAATATATTGAAATTATTATCTCATCTCATATTTCCACGTTCGGAAAAACGAAAACCGTAATATTCAAATATAAAATTGGAAATTCTATCCACGTTGGCATTTCGTTAACGAGATAAAGATATTTAAATTTAGAACCAGTTTCAATGTGTCTTTTTTTTTTTCACCATCACCTTTGTTTTATAATCATTTTCAACCCAAGTAAGGCAATAACGCCACTAAGAAGTATGGGCTTATTGAAGGTTTCAGAATAAGAAAAATAAACATTATTATGTGGCACAAACAGTAAAAGTGGCATCAAGAAGACAGTAGATACTGTTTGAAATTGCATTTAAACTTTTTCACAGTTGTCTAGTGACCAAGATGTCGGAAGAAATTTTTGAAGGCGAGCTGTTAAATAACTTATGATCATCTCTAGTCATACTAATGTAAACTGAACCTAGTTGTTAATTTACAACCGCACTTACATTAATAAAATCTAGGTACTGGTACTGTATATGTATTATACTTATATCATGATATATACATACATTATTTCAAATTTCAAAGTGCTCATATGATACTGAATTTTTCATAGTGAAATATTATTAGTTATTTTAATAATTAATTAAATATTCAGTTAATTGTATTTAATTGTTTTATATTACCGATTTACAGTAAATATCAACCATATATTTTAGATTAAATTGTGATTATATTGATTTATCAAGTAAAACTCGGTAAACATCTTCATTAATATTTATTGTAATATTATTGTACTGTTTATATATATATATTTAGGTATTTCTGTATCCTAAACTCTTAAGGGGAAAGTTGTTACAATTCCTATATAATTTCTATAATCTGGTCGCAATTTATTTTAATTTTATTAAGTTGTAGCCAGAAACTACCGCACGCTAGTACTATTACTCTCCCGTTACACGCAAACGTATCTTCATCTAACCTTCCTTTGTATCCTAGCGACTGTCTGTTATCAAGTTTTGTGCTATCTATTCGTGTCTAGATTTTCATTTCTCTTATTTATTATGCAACTTTTATCAAGGCTAACATGTTCGCACAAACTGCCTGCATCAATCTTTTCACTCAACTTTTAACGAAACATTGGCCTAAACTGAAATTTTAGAAAGCACACTCAATTCATATCTTGTCGAGTATTAATTCATTATAAGCATTTCGGGTCACCAGAAAAAAAAAACGCCAGAAAATGTCGCAGAATCTGTAAATGCACCCACGAGGACCGTTGCAGGAACAAATGTCTATTTATCTTGCAGGAATCAAATCAATATTTTTGATAGTATTAATATGGTGCCCTATATGGTGTTAAACGGTCTGCAGCCACAATAATTCCGCACTGTTTCTGAAGCCTTTCTATAGCCCTTTGATCGCCTCAAATGCAAAAGAGGAGGATTATTTCGTAGAGAATTAGGACCAAAGCCAAACGCTGTTGCCCTGTCTGAACTGGAGCTCCCTGGTCCATACTTAACAAACGTGATAGAATCGGAACGCATCTACACAGCCTTGTGGGTAATGAATATTTTATTTTCACATTACAACCGTTTACACAGGCGAAACGTTCGCGAATCTTCCGCTACTCAATCGCTATTTCCATGTCATGTATTCGGTCGAACTACATTCCTTGGTCCCATATATGAAAATGAGACTCGACATGCCACGTACACAATGAGTCATGCGCTTCATTCCTTTTGTATTTCATTATTAAGTCGTAAGTTCCACGCGGATAGCTTCTTTCCATAATTTCTTGTAGAATGGTTTCGTGGTCACTACAAAATCGAAATTCTCCTGTCGAATGTTATCCATTATCTTCACTTCTGTATTTTCCTTGTCTCTCATGAACACCCGATATAACCCTCTATCTTGATTGGCTCACGGTTCTTAAATTGATTGAACATCAGCATGAAAAAACATTTACTAAGAGAGATTTTTTAAAACCTAGTTCTGGAGAATTCTGATAACACATAATATATTCTTTTTAAGTTTTAGGCGACGACGTCTACATTATTTTAAACATTAAACTTATAAAAGAAATACTTATTGTAATTCTGAGAGTACAGACAACCCTTGAAATCTTAAGTAGTCTTATGATATCTCAAACAACTATTTTGGTCCAGAGTCCTTCAGATCGATGGCAGGAGGCTCGAGTTGATTACTGCACAAGCCACATGGCAAGCACTCAATCATTTTGTCTGATGTATTGATGGAAAAATCAATTCGTCGACAGTAAAATGATTGATGGAAAGTCTATCTAATTGACCGACAGTGGGGAGCGGCACCTGATTCATCTGTGAAAGGCGCCAGTTTAGGCGTGGGTCTGGGAATACGCATGAAGAATAGCTAGAAGAACCGTGTAACGACTACTTCCTTTGATTTTGGAAGAGGAACGGCCAATTGAAAGAATGATACCGTTGTCTGTCTCCACTATTCATACATCAATTGGGCCACCTGTGTAGTATATAAGTGAATTCTTCAAGCGAAGGATTTGAGCGCTTCTCTTGACTTTGTTCTTTGTTTGCTCCCGGCATTAGTTTTGAAAGAATAAGTCAACTCTAATCAGTTTACGATGTTATCTGGCTTCGATGATCGCTGATTTGCTGGAAGATATATTGTATCGGTTGAATACTTAGAGAAAATTCAGAAAAATTACATCAGTTTTGACAGAGTAACATTGTAAATGATTTTAATGCGATACTTTCATTTTGACACACGCACATTTTTATATATATATATATATATATATATATATATATATATATATATATATATATATATATATATGTGTGTGTGTGTGTGTATATATATATATATATATATATATATACCAGTGTAAAGTAAAATTATCCAGTTGTCAGATTAAGTTTAAAATGCTGTATCTTCGAAATAATTAAAGATATAATGCGGGAAATCCCCGAGGTTTTTATAACACTATTGGTCTCTACCTTGCTGAAGAAGAATGTATAATTACTTTCTAAACTTAACAGAAATATCGTGATGAAAACGAACATTAACGAAAATGACATGTTCATCATTAATTAACCATATCTAAGGATTGACATCTCATAAAGAATTGGAATTAAGTTCATATGTATAATTCTAGATCATTTTCAAACTTATTCAAGATAAGCTTCGCACTGTCTAACCTTCTAACTTTCTGTTCTAGAGTAACAAGGTGCTTCACACGTTCCATGTATTATTTCATTTTCAAGTCTTTTCACAATGCCCTTCGGACTTGTCAGATCTGAAACTCCTCTCTCACGTGCCGAACGTCTTATGAATTTATATAGATCTTCTCTAATTGATTTTTTCCTCTCTTTAAGTTGAAATGATGATCCTCTTCCTGTTGTACCTTTCTGATTCATTTTTTATCTCTACGGTTCCCTTATTTTTAAACTTCTTCCCCGTTCTCTTGATGGTTCTTGAATGAACTTTGAAGATGGACGCCAGAATATGAATTTTGTTAACATTATTGAAGGACTGAATGATCTTTTTTTCCTCTCACCATCGCTCAGTTTAGAAGATACATGGTCTGAAACAGAACATTTTAACCAGCTCTATTTTAAGCTGAATAACTCAAAAGGCTTTTTAGTGATTCTTACGACGAATGCTATCAAGATGGCTAAATATCTCATCTGAAAACCTGAAAAGAGACTCGATAAATTTATTGTTCTTTCAGATATTAAATGTTGTTGGATGGATAATTTTTTAGTTACACAATTTAGAAAATTACACTGTTACACTATGTATATACAATAACAATTAAGATTTTAAAAAAATCTTCTTAATAAGAACATAAGAAAAATATAAACATATCTCTTGTATATATAATACCATTATCTATACAGCGGCAATGCTCAAAGTATGGTAAGTGTTGGGGTGTAAACACTCATCTGCCGAAGTAAAGTAAAATTTGATTCTCGATACTATTTTTCTTTTGTCTTTTTAAAAGAAGAATATGTTGAGGTCCCTGGTATTGCTTTAAAATGACATCTCCCGTTTGTATGCGATAGTAGATACTCCGTCAAGAATGCGCTTTAGACAGAATATAGAAAAATCAACAGATACTAATTCTTAATTATCTCATCACTATTATTAATCATATGCAAATGTTTATATTTACTATCGTTACTCCTCTACTCATTACAATTAGTCATGGTATTATTAACAGATTTGCTCATTTTTTTTCAATTTCTATTAAATATAATATTAGTTTTTTGCCAATAGATTAAAAATATGCTAATTATCAATTATATTTATATACTTTCAAAAATAATATCACTACAGATGTCCAACTAATATTGCAATCCTTTGTTAATCGTATAGGGTGTATTGTTACTGTTATATTCCGTGCTAAGTGAATAAATACTTAACACCAGGTGGATACTAGAAGAAAGTTTTATTGTACACAACCAGTACTATATGAAATACCGTACAGTTATACATACAGGTCAATCTAGTAGTGACTGCTACTAGTTGGAAGGTCGGACGTGCTTGCGTCGTCTCGCTCTCACTCGAGTTTCTCGTAGACAGTTGACTTTATAGGTACTTACTACCTATAGTTTCATCATTCATGAGGGTGAGTGGTTATTTCATTACATCAGTTATCCACAAATTTCTCAATTAATCGTAATTCCTATTTGACAACTCCTTTCATTTGATTCTTCGCACTATACTTCTGACTCAATGAGAGTGTAGAGCATGCGGTTTGGTGCCTTTGCAGCTCAGTTGTTGTGGGAGGTAGAAACAATTGTACGATCCATTGTCGGAAATCCGAGGTGATCAATGCAGTGTTGCTATCATAATTTAACACTGATGGTAAAATGAAATATGGCGGTGTGAGCAATCAGAATGTTTCATATATACTTTCATGGAGACATAGTATTATATATAAAATAAGGTTCACTGAAAATAGAGGAATTAATTTCATTGATTACGCAATATAGCTTGGATTCTACGAGTTTTATGAGTCAATATGCGTGTCAAGATCAATTCTCATTTTCATTGGTAATGACTGCCCGTTTCATATCTAGGAACAATTGAAGAGCAGATTAATAATGAATGGGTGCAAACTACTTAAAACATCTGCCAAAACTGAAGGACATTTAGCGATTTGGATTTGCTAATTCCATCAGAAAATATATACACCATTGTAAAAATACCAAGAGCATGCTTAGTACAATGTTCGGAGATGAGGTTTGTGTCATCATGAAGGTAACTTCAGTCTCGAATTTAAACGTGTATCTACAAGAGCTAAGTGGAAAAGATATGACTGAATTGGCGAAATGGTGACAATAAATCGCAAACATACGACGAGGATCTCTTGCTCAGGTGAGTCGAAGTGACGGATGGTATGTTGAAAATAATGGTGTCCTTATAGAAGTATAGCAAAGGAAGGAAATGCAGGGAATTTTATTTGATTTGGGCTTGGGACATGTTGAGAATCTAGTTGATACAGTCGTCAACAGAGTATCTTTGACCAGACTTTTTTAATAGTCTCTCTAAATGATTTGCTTACTGAATATGCGTCAACATTTTCCAGACATTGGCAATTGTGTTTCAAATCTAGGTTATTCCTTTGCCAGGCCAACGTTGATCCGAAGTTATACCGGTGCCATTTGGCGTCCTCGGGCATGATCATTTTACAGTGATGTTCAAGTTTCTTCTGCATTAGTTCCACATAGCTTGCACCATCGTAATTCTCGGAAGCTGTTCCAGATTTGGACATGACGCTCCAAAACATACAGTATGGCGGCTGGTTCATAGACCGGATTATAAACTCTTATCAGCATATTACTTACATCAGAGTTTTTATTAATGCTTCCTTTCTGCATCAAAAGTTGTTGCAGAGTAGTTTTATAAATTATAACTCTTCAACCATCCATATTTCATGTTGCTTAGCAAATATCACACACTTGGTTTCCTTACCTACAATTATTCGAAGTTTAGAACAAGTTTTGAAGCATGTCTGACCGAACTAAAATATCAGGCGACGTGAGAATGCCACAGAACTAACATTTGTACCATTTTGAAGTAACGCAGCACATATCTTCTTACAAGACCATATTAGTGACCATTTATCAATCTGCTTCATTGAATGGCCATCTGTAAACTGGATCAAATTGCATTTTGGGATATTACGAAAGCTGTATGTACAGCTTTTATTGCTACAACTCTCTTCCCTACGTTTACATTTGGAATAGACATCGTTGCATAAGACCACAATTATAGCACTTCGTCTGCGTCGAATTAAATGTTTTTCGCCCATATTCTAAGCGTAACATAATACACAACCTCTAGATCAACGGATGCTAAAACTTAGAGGAATATATATTTTAGCCATAAATCGTAGTTGAATAATAGCTGATGCAATAACATTTTGTTCATACATTATGCAATGTCAAGTTTCATAAAACATGTTCCTCACAAACCAGGTTTATGATCAAATTCGCCCTGAGGGATCCCAGCGTTTTAGGATGTATGGTTTGTCGAAAGTTCATAAAATAAATGTTCCACTTGGGCCAATTTTGTATATGGTGATCTCTGCCCAGCATGAGTTGGCCAAGTGGTTGTCTTAATTTATTGATCCTGTTTTATAGTATTTTTCTGATAATTGTATTCCAGGCTCGTTCCAGTTTTCATCTGATACACGTAAACTGGAACGCACTGTTGACACGGAGTCTCTCGTGCCTTTTAATATGTGTGGTCTGTTCACGAATGTCACTCTTGACAAGACTATTGTGCTATTTGTTTCGTGGCCCCTTAAAGCCGCCATCTTTTCCTGAGAATATCGAGCTAATAAATCAGTCTCATTCAAATTTGATAATAAAGAGACAGATGCCATAGCGATGTTTAGACATTTCGGACCTGTCATGGCTAATATTTTATAGGGTTTCATGAAAGCCATTTATTTGATGAGGTCTTTAAAAAATATTGACATTTCCGTTATGGTGGTGACACGTTTATATCTTTTTTATCACACAATAATGCAGACTTTTTTTTCAACATCTAAGTAGTCCCCACCTAGCATTACAATTCAATATGAAGCTGGCGAATAATAATACGATACCTTTCCGAGATGTGCTGGTTGAGAAATCTGCTAATTGTTTCCTCACCAGTATTTATAGGAAACACACTTTTACTGGATTGTATCTCAGTTGGGACTCTTTGGCTCCGATGCCTAGGAATATTAAGCTTCTAAAAACACTAACTGAGCGTGTATTTATATGCTTGGAGTGCAAACAGGATGCTGAATTCAGGGAAATTGCTCATAACTTTCTAGCCAAATGTTATCCGGTAGGTGTCATCAAAACAAATATTAGACTTATAATTTCCAAGTTTAATGACATTAAAACATTTGGTTCACCTAAATTTCCTGTCGTATAGTAAATCATGCGTTGATAATATCTCTTCAACTGCCATGCACTGCTTCAATTCTGTAGTAGTACGTAACATCTTCGCTATTTGGAGTACTTTCCTTCTGTCCGTCAGGATGTTTTGACCATCAATCAACAATGTTCTGCTATTTATCGTTTTAAGTGTCGGAGTGAGGCCGACTATATGGGTAAGACTATCCAACTGCAGACGGTGTGGATTGTACAGCCAGTGCCTGTCTTTAAACTTAAACATGCTCCATTAGCATCGGGGCACTTACAGGCGCATGACTGACGTCTGGGTGCATTTATTGAATTCCGTTGCTTATGGGTCCAATTTTTCAGAGAAGTTCTTCTCTGAATCGGGCTCGGACCAGATACCATCTAAACATTTTTGGAGGCTGTTGTTATCAACACGTCACGTCCAACTATGTGTAGGCAGGAAGAGCTGAAACAAAACTGGCACTCTTCGGCGATTCTTTGTTTTGTTCTGGGCAACTTTTATTCTTTTTATCTTTCACTTCCACTCGTTTCTCTTAAGTATATTGCGAGGAGGTTTGTTTCCTTTCAGTAGTTTTTGTTAATTTTAACGAAGAGTTCTGTCGAAGTGTCGTACGAAATGTACTTTAAAATTTCTATTTTTAATCTAGAACATACTTTTGTATTCGACTTTTTATGAATATAAATGTCCACTGTTTTATAAACATATAATCTTGTGTGCTGTTCAGTTAACGGGATCAGAGTTTAAGCATACCAGCAAATGGCTGAAGTGTTTTGTGTAATCCACACTTGTATCATGCGACACCGTTATCATTATTAGTTAAATCTAATAATTATTTTTGGAGGGTTGCAAAAGCAAATGGTAAGAATTCTAATGACGTTCTAGGAATTAAAACAAAATGATGGTCATTCGATATTCCTATTAACACGGAATATAAGAAAATCGAATATGTATTTGTTTAAAATTGTTATGACAAAAAAAAAACAGAAAAAAAGAGCGAAAGGTGATGAATTCACGAATAGATCATTGCTTAGTAAAATAAGGCATTCTAGAAAACAAGTAAGGGAATTTTGAGGCTCTAATATAAAAGGAAACAAAAAAATAAAGAGGGGATAGAAAAAAGGTAAATGATAGATTATTACAAAAGAGAAGCAGGAGATTTTTGAATGATTGGTTTTCTACTGTTTACCAAACTTTTACAGGTTATTTGTAAGACAAACTATCGTAGATTGTAAGAGTTTGTTATATTTTATTTAGATAGTAATAATTTAGTGATAGAAGTCACACTAATTAACTCATATTAACTCTTATTCTCCATGGTATTTCCCCGGAAGAGAATATGACCGACCCAACTGGAAATGGAATTCGGCTCTCTGATTAACCATTCCGAGCCATTATCCATTAAACCACCATATTTAAAAACTTACAGCACCTGGTATTTTCAAGTGATCACTAATCTATTTTCTGACCAGACTCGAAGTTGCTTAAAGTGAGTGATCGTCCAAGAACCGTTGTTTCAGAATGATACTACCGTAAGCACTGAGCATGTAACAAAAATATGAGGTGGGATGTGAAATGGAGTGAGAGAATGAGTAAGGGTGACATGGCCGTAGAAGTAGAAGGGAAAAGACAAAGCGAAACAGGTAAAGAATAAATGCAGAATAAAATATGAATATTTAGAGAAGAAAGTGGAAAGAATACAGATTATGAAAGATCATATCAAAAAGAAAAAATATAACGTAAGCGAAAAAAAACATAGAAAGTTTACAAACATTTCATTGTAGGAAAATGTATTATTTATCTCTTTCGAAAATATTATTTTGACTATCTTTAATCTTCTGGGCCGTAAACAAAACGACTCATTAGAAACAGTGATTTTTACAACTATTATTTTAATACGTTACCTCTTCGGCAATATGTATTATATTAAGCGATGATTTGAATTTTAATAAGCACTAAACTGTTGAAGATACATTTAAACATTATTTTTGTTCTTGAAAATTGACAGCCAGTATAATAAACATTATGAAATTGTTTATAAATATACGAAAAAATTGGGTTCATATCCATTTCTCTATAAATTAGTAAATAATAAATACTGCACATCATTCATTTGTAATATTTTTAGTATGTTGCAGATATAAATTTATCCTTGTATATAAACACTTTAATAAACATAGCATTTAATTTTTTTTTTTTTGCTTTTAAATACTTAAGTAACACAGCGAGTAATAAATTCATATTCATCATATGTTTAGGCTATATTAAAATTTTACTCATCACTTTTATAACAATAAACGTTGCCCATAAGTGAAGGAAGTTAAAATACTAACGGTGCTAATGTAAAAACTATTATTTGGATAGACTGTTTTTACGGAGACGTAATTTAAAGATTGCTCCTATTTCCTACTGATCCGATGTCTAGAATAAATATTTTTATAACTAACAAAATTTATGTTGAGAAATTTCAAAATTCATTGTTAAACATTATGGTCAGTCCAGTAACCCATACCGAGCATTATATACTGTGTGGTTTGTTTTGGGCTTTTACGGCATATCTATCGCAATGGGTTATTTAATGCCAGCAAGGTTTATATTGCATTTAATACTCTTTTTTTTTTCAAAAAATGTATTGCTAGTAATATTTTTCCTTCGAAAATCTATTTCTGGTAATATTTTTCTTCAAAATGTATCACTGGTAATATTTTTTTAATGTTTTAATATTATTGTTTAAAAACATATATAGCTAGTAATTTTATTCTTTTTTTTAAATGTATTGCTGGTAATAGTTTCATCATTCAAAAATTTATTGCGCGTAATAATTTTTTACAAAGTATTTCTGGTATTAAAGCCTATTTTTACACTTTCACAGTGTCCTGACCCCCAGCTCGGCGGTCAACTATTTGCCCTAGCTGGGACCCTAACAGGTTCTATTACCCCTGTTCAGGGTGTAATTTAGAATACCAGAAATTAAGATGTGATTCCACGCTCCTCAAAATCTCCTGATCAGCGGCCTTGCTGTTGTATATACTTTATCGTCTTACCTATGATGCTGATGTAGTGTATCGTCATACCCAGGACGGCATATACAGAGTGAGGGAAAATACGTGGACCATGGTGTTTAATTAATTAATCATGTTTTAAATGTAAATTTTGTTATGACAAGTAAAATTCAGTAGCCATCGAGGTCACCGGATCTCATGCACTTGTATTGTTTTTTGTGGGGTCGTTTGAAATCAGTTGTCTTTCAGACGCGCCCAAGACATATGGAGAATCTTAAAGAAACAATTAAATATGAATGCAGTAAAATGACTGTGAAAACTCTCCGAAGTTTTAATGAATCATATAGGCACAGAATTGAAATATGTTTTGAAAATGGAAGACATTTTGAACAGCATCAATAACAATTAAATAACTAGTGAATAAAATATTCATGTGTAATTATTCTTTAAATAATTTATCCCTGATTTGCACAACTTTTGCCTCATCATCTGTATGAATCTGTAGTAACGAAAACGGTAAAAAATTAGTCCATCCCTTTTGTGGATAGTTTCAGAGATTTTCTTTCAGAAGGCAAGAAAGCGCAGTCTGACCTGTTTTTGAACTCATAACATTTCCGAAGATGGATTGATTCCTTTGCCATGAACGAAACGGAATCGACAGGAAATTGAACATCGAATATGTCCTGTGAGTGTTAAATTTTCCTGGACATTATTCATGATGTGTCGCAGAAATCTTATATCTCATTTTCTGATTGTAAGTTTTATTCTCCATGCGGTTCTCATTTCCTCTTATGTGCTGTCCATGCTATTAAGTAAGGATACTCTGTTAGAAAGATATACTGGACGTCAAAAAAAGTGAACAAACTAAATTCTGGGATTAAATTCCAAGAAACGTTTAATATCAAAAATTGCACCGGCATTGTAAAATATTTAGAATATCGAAATAAGTAATTTACTGAATAAATGAAAAGGAAAATGTTTATAAATGCATAAATAATTTACCATATACAAGCCCAAAAGAAGCATTTCGATATTCGATACAACTGACCAATCAACTATCAACACCGTTTTTTTGCAAAGCAATAATTTGGCAAAATGTCTGCCTTTCATAAAATAACTTCGTAAAAATAGGCTACGGGGGAAGAAAAAGATGAATTTGATGAGCAATATATTGGAAAAGACGCTTCATTAAGTTCTTGCCAAATGATAATTTAAAAAGATATATATTAGTGGGCGGTCACCGTGATTTCCGAGCAAAATCGACATTTCTGGCTGCTCTCCAATCTCTGTTGCTAATACGCAGGTGGGGGTTACAGGTAGGGCAAAAGAAGCCTCAGAATATCGAGGATGGAGTAAAGGATTAAAGGTGAACAGGATTCATGAAAACAGAAGATGGTGATGGATGGTATCGCTTGAAGCAAGCAAACGGAAGGGTATCCCACAGGTGGGAAGTGCGAGAAAAGAAACTGTTGGAATTAGAGTGGCGGTTGCATTTAGCTATTTCAGCAGTCAAACTGTAAGAGCTTGTTCAAGGTAATATCACGCCCGATTTCACGTTGTCGGGTCACCAGGGAAAATGACTGGTCACATCAATTGACATGAAATGATTTGTAGAAAAGGCAGATGAAAGACAGCCACCTCAGCGAGAGAGTCGAAATGTCTGGTCAGGATGGATTACATTGCTGGTCCTTCTTTGCATTTTGTCTATAATCTCAAGATGTACAGCAGAAGCATAATACCAGAGGTGGTCGCTAAATTCAATGCACAGTCGAATGGTAGGATTTGTCAATGTCCAAGATGGATTCTTGTTGAGAAAAAAAAATTCTGGCACGACACAGTGACCCAAATGTCCTTGCAGTAGATGCAGCTAGAGATTCGCTGAATTCTTTCACACTCATACCTTAGATCAAGTTTTACTGTTTTAGGACTTCTTTTATATTTCTTACGGATTCTGAAGTATTATTCTGTTTTCATTATGCGTTAGAACTAGTTATAGCCTTCGTTAATCATTATGGTCAGTTTTAAATCTCAGTATATCATAAAAAACAATTTCATTTATTACGAACAGTATTTTTTTTGTGAACAATGTGCTTGACATTTTTATTGATACCATCATATATATACTTGTTTCATCCCTAAAATGTGATGTTTCATTTCAGCCTAATTAAAACAAGATAATAAGAATTATTATATATAATAACATTTGGATTGGAATTTTCATATTTTCATTATTGGCTCTTTATTTCTTTCGTACAGTATTTATCAATAAGATCAACCGTCTATAATGAAAAAAAATCTCATATATGAATTATAGTAGAAATATCTGTTAGCTTGCTCTACCAAATGTTTTCATCCATATTCATATATATATATATATATATATATATATATATATATATATATATATATATAAAAAAATAAAATCTGAAGAGGTTAATAATACTATGCATCAAAATGATCTATTTTATATTCTCTCAAAAATAGAATATAACTGTTTTAAATATATATAGCAAGATGATAATCTTTTATATTATTCAAACATTATTTTTAGTAGATACCCGTATTTGAGTAGACATTCTATTTACTTTAAACAATGTAAGTTTTGAATCAAAAAACGATGTCAAATTAAAACAAAAAATCCACAGTAAGATTATGAAAGAAAAAAATTCAAATGTAAAACGAAAGAGTGAAAAGAGATGAAAATAAGCGAGAATTAATAGAACATAGAAATATTAATTTTATTTGATAAAAAATATAAAGAAAAAAATTAAACACGAATAACGTTTATAAGTTTTTGTAAATAGTAGACGCCAGATGTGTTCGGCTAAAAGAATAAACAAAGTGAAAACGAAGCGGGAAGAAGAATCGAAAGGATTTATCAAGTGACAGTCGAGAGAAAACTGTTGGAGATAAAAGGAACGAATTTTGCATTAGCATTGGTAGGAAGAGAGAGAAAAAATCACTTTTAAAAGGGTTTCTTTTGTGTTTCCTCTTTCCAATCAACGATGACAAAACCCTATTAATTTTTCGATGTTAAATTGATGTCTGAAACAAACTTTTCTTCCTTAATCCATTCTTAGCCGCTTCAGACCCAGAAAGAAAATCGCATTTATACTAACAGAAAAAAGTAAACTGCTACAAACATCATTTCGAAAAAAGAAAAAGGAAAAAAAAAACACTTTCATTTGATGTAGGATTTACGTTATTTTTTTTTTTTATTTCTATTTTTGGTTTATTACTGTTGAGAGAAGCTTAAGAAATGTATTTGTACACGAATCATTAAGCATTGACATATGACAGAAAAGATTTGGTCACACAAGTTAGGCTAATGCACGTGAATTTATGGCCCAATATCTAATCGTCCCTTTTTTCTCAGATTATTCCTGGTGAGCATATTTCCAATAATTTCCTCATGTTCATCGTTGGATTTATGTAAGAAAGTGTCCCTTTAACAGTTCAGATGTGTCTTTTCACATAAAATTGCATTACTTACGTAAAAGGTAGGTGAAGCGAGAGCTATATCTACAACATGTGTAACGACAACTAACAATCTAATTCATTATGTACAAATGCATACGCCCACTCAGTGTTCTATGTAAATGAATGCGTGCTGTGGACTAAACACTGTTCTATGTAAATGCACATGAAGTAAGTTCAGTACAGATTACCCTAACCGGGCAAGATTGTTTGATTATCTAAGATGGATTGAAGTCCGCATTCCTGATATCGAAATTAATTGATTAGTTCATCATGCACCGCTCATTCTTTTCTGGTTATTTTAAGCCAGAATATAATTTTAGATTGTACGAATTTTTTGAGATGATAATGATTTAATAGTACAAGTCGTATTGATTAACCGATACGGTTTGGTTGAAGATGTGGATTCATATCTTTCTCAAGATTATTTGCGCGTGAATAAATATAACGGACTCAACTAGAACTCGAACTCGCTCTCCAGTTAACATTTAAACATTACAACATCCTGGCGTACAGCATCTCGTATCCCCAAGCGATCTCACATGGCTGGACGTTGCTTAACTTCGGTGATCGTACGGGATCCGGACGATAATTGAAAGAGAGACTTGATAACGATACACGAGTTTAACAAAGCAGAATTATGCATCATCATTGAATTGTCAGATTTGTTCTTTATGTAAATCGCATAAAATTGCTCTTAACCAAAGTTTATAGTTAATTTCAGGATATATATTTATTTATATTTTAAATGTACCGTGTGAATTTTTTCTTAAAATGCCAATTATTATTGCAAACATTTAAAATAATTTATTTGGTAATGTAACATCTTATTAAGGGCTTAAAGATTGTTAATCATAATATTCATAAATTAGAAATACAACTGAGTTATTTATTAGCCGTGAACGGAAAATATCACAAATAAATCTAGGATGCATAATCAAGAAATATCTTTAGATACGAGGAAGTATTGCTAAACTTTTCCTTAATATATCATCTCGTATATGACTTTCAGTGAAGAAGAATATACGGTGAACAAAGATGTGATACTACTGAATAATGTTAAGATTATCATGTTGAGAACATGTACATAATTGGAAAGTCTTAATTAAAGTAAGGAAATAAATATGGAAATGAATAATTAACAAACTGTTAAGAATTGGAATAACTGTTTTGAAGTGATATTGAGAGATGGACAAGAACAGCCAAACACACTGGGTATCAGATTTCAGTTAAAATAAGCTGGGAATACCTACAATATAAATAAGTTGGTGTGAATGAACAAAACCGGATAAGGAAGAAAAAGTATTGTTTAAAATGACAGGAGAATAAACAGTGTCTTTTGAAAGATATCACTCACGTCCTGAAATGGTAATGAAGTTTTAGCGTTCTTTGAATCAGAATCCAGTACTACTTTCTATTGGAATTTATAAAATCTTTCTCTTAAGATACATATTTTTAGAAAAACATTATTTTAAGTTCGGCATCTGTCATTTCACTTTCCAGTATTGATGGGGTTTCCTTTCTCACCTTTGATGTGAATTGTTGTCAAATGTTAACATCTTGATTATCTCATTATTTTCTTCGAGTTACATGTTCCATCCTTTTTAATTGTTGCTGCTGTTGGTAGTCCTCAAGTGATATAGTTTCTGTTTACGGTTAGTTGTCCGTGATTTCGTATCCGCAGGCCCCGATATGCAAAGAATGATGGTCTTTGCCAAGACTGAGGCTTTATTCGCTTAATTATTTTCACAGTTGATCTTAATTGGTCAAGTAAAGGAATGCTATTATAGACACTGTAGTTCATTAAATAAAGGAATGATATTATAGAAGCTAATTGGTCAAATAAAGGAATGATATTATAGAAGCTAATTGGTGTAGTAAAGGAATGATATTATAGACACAGTAATTGGTCAAATAATGAAATGCTATTTTAGACACAGTAATTGGTCAAATAATGAAATGCTATTTTAGACACAGTAATTGGTCAAATAATGAAATGCTATTTTAGACACAGTAATTGGTCAAATAATGAAATGCTATTTTAGACACAGTAATTGGTCAAATAATGAAATGCTATTTTAGACACAGTGTTATGAGGTTCTCCCCATTTCATATAAGTGGACTCTACCAGTGTTACTTGGAGTGCTGCCGTTAAACACCAAGACTTAGACAGTCAGTGAGAGAGGATATACGGAGAAAGAGAAAATATACGAACGGAGATAGAGTGAGGTAACCTCTTGTAGAAGTCAGTTACAAGCACGTAGACTCTAAGGAAGTCCGACTTCGAGACTGTATATATCTATCTGTATTTACTACTAACCTCGTTCCTGGATTTACTAACAGTATTACTCTTTGTATGATTGTGTAAATACATTTTATTTCTTGTATTTAATTATTGCGTTTGTCATTCTTTGGAGACCGAATTCATCTCGGAATCCACAACACACAGTAATTGGTCAAATAATGAAATGCTATTTTAGACACAGTAATTGATCAAATAATGAAATGCTATTTTAGACACAGTAATTGATCAAATAATGAAATGCTATTTTAGACACTGTAATTGGTCAAATAATGAAATGCTATTTTAGACAATGTAGTTGGTCAAATAATGAAATGCTATTTTAGACAATGCAATTGGTCAAATAATGAAATGCTATTATACACATTGTAATTGTTCAAATAAAGGAATACTATTATAGACACTTTAATTGTTCAAATAAAGAAATGTCATTATAGACATTGTAATTGGTCAAAAAAAGAAATGCCATTATAGACCGTTATTAATCAAAAAAAGAAATGCTATTATAGACACTAATTTGTCAAATAAAGGAATGCTATTATAGACTGTTTCTTGTTTTGATTTTCATATAATTCAGTTTTGTCATATGTTGTAAGAAATATCATGTTGGTGCAAAAGTAATGCCTGATTTTTGAAAATAAATTTTTAGATAGTATGAAATCTGTGCTTCTCTTTATAGTTAAGGAATATCACAATAAGTAATTTATAGCTTTCTCTTTCAGTCTATAAATATATTTTTCATGATCTTCCGCAATATTCGCACCCATGTTCGTCTAAAGAACACATTTGACATATCTTACTCTATGAGTTTCATAATGCTGTCATTGCAAGTGAAGCAGCAAAGTCGATTCAAAGCTCCTATTGTGATAATGTAGTGAATGAAAGAAATTGCAGGAGGATAGTTTTCTAGTTTCCAAAATGGAGATTTCAGTTTGAAGCACGACCAAAAATAGAGTCGTCCAATAAATACTTGATTCCGAAGAGTTGAAATGTGTTGTCACAAACAGTTCCACCATTACTTCTACGAAACTTACGGAACAATTTAACGTAGACGATACAACTGTGCTACGCCAATTAAAAAAAAAAGAGCGGGAAGATTTTAGTGGTTGGAAAATGGGTTCCACACGAAATGTTTCCGGAGAATCTGCAACAGCGTGTGGCTAGCTGAAAATGGTTGCTTTCCCGACACTTTAAGGCACCATTTTTAGGTAAGCTTGCTTCAGGTGATGAGAAGTAGAACCTTTGCATTAAACGCCGCTGATCGTCAATCAGACGACGAAGAAGATCACTTGAACAAACAAGATGAGGACGTCATCAAATGAATATCATGTTGAGTGTAAGGTTGGATATTGAAAGAACTGTTCATTAGGAACTGTTAAACAACAATCAAACAACGACAGCCAAACTGTACTGCGATCAACTTCGTCGTTTGTAAATATCTTTGAACCAAAAGCGAACTTCCTTACTGAACAGAAAGGGGATCATCAGCCATCACGATAATTCTTGTTTCACACAGATCGGCTGAATAAAACTGTTGGAAAATTTGGTTTGGGAAATATTGATTCATTCCCCTGACCTTGTTCCTTCTGATTATCGCTTGTTTTGGGGCCAACAGAATTATATGGATGGTCTTAGACCGACATCAAGAGATAATCTACAGCATAAAAATGTTATATGAGTTGATGTTAAATTTAAAACGTTTATCAGTTGTCCTGACGAATTTTCAATGTTCGCTAAGTTGTACCGATGCAATATACACAACCTAACAGTCTGTGTTCTAGTTTTTTTTTCTTTTTTTGTTGCTTTTATTAATACAATACATATAGAATGATATTACGGTTAGTGTTTCAGTATATTGTTAAATGGTATGATTTTATGTAACTTTGTCAATGGTTAATATAACTTTAATTGCCAGTGGGCATAAGCTTTGAGTCACTAGACTGCTTAGTGTTTGTGGTTGGGAGGGGGTGTCAAACTACACGGTATGTATAGGCCGAATTAAGGAATTTGCGCTAAAAAATCCTGCAGTCGACTTGAACGTCGAAATTTACCCTATGTCTGAGTACGGAGAAGTAAAAATGACACGGGAGGATATATATATATATATATATATATATATATATATATATATATATATATATATATTGCAAATCAAATCAGCTGAGTTCGCAAAACTAAGCAGATGCATTAACAAATCGTGCTAAATGAAATTATAAATGTCATAAATTTTCGCTTTATTAATATCTTCCAATGCTAAAATGTGCTGCCCGGAAGAAATTATCGATATACGCCATATGTGCATTGTTATACATTCCGTAAATAATTTAGTAATAGAAAATCTATGTATTACTAATATGAATCTGATTACCATTCAGAATATTAATGAAAGTGAATAGACATGGAAGCAAATGAAAGTCGCAGATTTTGATTAAACATAATAGAAACAGAGTATCTGTACGTATCAATACAGTGAAACTGATTTCTCAACATTACATATTGTCATACACACTGGCTCTTTAATAGAAATAGTTAAACATCAAGACTAATAATACAAAAAAAGTACAAATAATAATTTGGACTACTTCTCAAGGGAATAAATTAGAAATCAATTTTAACTTCTAGTAATCAGATAAATGCAAAAATATGTTGACAACAATCATTTTATGGAGTACAGATCACGTATATATGATTAAAGGAAATATGCATGCGAAAACCATGTTTAACATATTCATTAAAGGTAAGTAATTCCCATTCTGCCGAAAACAGGTACAAAAAGCACCAGATTAAGTAAATGGTCACTTTTCAATTACCCATATCTATATATAGTAAGGTGAGATGCTAGTGATTACTAGCGATGAAAGAATCTGAGAAAAAAATATTACAAGAGAGGAATTAAAAGAACAGGATTAAAGAACACAGTTGATGACGATTGGCATTGCATTTCAACTTTTGAAGATCCAAGCAATCGATTCATGTAATTGCTTCACTTCATATCAGTGATAAAACGGTCTCTTTAAGACGATTGAAAGAGAGCAGTCTCGGATATGTGTATGTGTACCTGTGTGTGGTGGCTGGCCGCGCTCGCTTCCGAGTACAAATGTCTGCTAGGAGGACTTGGCCATACCTGTTGTAAGGGATTTTGTTTGTTTAGAACCCACAGAACACACATATAGAGTATACTGCAACTGCGTTGAGCATGCCTTAGTTACAATTTGGGTGATGGTGCATCATGTTTTTCCGAGCGCTTTTGCCATCATGAATGTACATTTTAATTTGAATAGGTTTCTTTTTAAATAGATAGTATTTTTAGGTATTCAGGCAGTGTTGTTGGATTAGTTTATTAGCCATTGGGAGTGGGATTATATTTATTTGGAGGGTTATGTTTCTGCCAATATTAAATCATATATATATATAACTGTCATACCATAATGCCTATTCTATTGTAATGGACTCTCCCACAGTTAAGTAGTAGTAACAGTGGCCAGTTGTGCTCAGTGGTGCTGAGCGAGTCAGTCGATATCGGAGATTGAAGTACCAACCATCACAACTAGATTGCTGCGTCATTAACTCTTATTTCCAAGTTTCTAACGTTTTGTACGTCGAACCTAATTTAGGACGACTTATTGAAATACAAGCCTCGACTGTGAAAACTACACTCCAACAATAACTTTTCTACTTTTAATATATATATATATATATAAAGTAAAAAAGATATTATATATATATATATATATATATATATATATATATAAAGTAAAAAAGATCTTATATATATATATATAATTAAAATATAATATACATTTTAAAAATAAAAGTAATTAATTAGAGCACTGAATTATAAACTTTACTGTTCTTTTCTGATTATATATATATATATATATATATATATATATATATATATATATATATATATATATATATATATGAGATAGCAAGGAAAAGTTTTAAGTTATACTATTACATAATCTAAAGTGCTTAACGTCAGGAATTGGGAATATCTTAGTATACAAGTAGACACTAATGTAAACATCCTGTGGTGAAACTGTTTCATGCGTTCATGGAATACTCAGGATTGAAGATTACTTTCAAGCATGTAACGGAGTGTCGCCGCTGGGTTCCTGCACATTTTACACGTTTATATTTACGTACACTGCATCCATAATACAGGATACATTACCCTATTAATTTAGCATAATTTTATATATATATATATATATATATATATATATAATGTTAGAAAACTATATTCAACAACTCATTCTCGTAGTACTAAATATCAAACAGTAGAAAAGTTCGCAATGTATGATGAAAGTAACAGTATCAATGGACCATTATTAACATGATACATTATATTTGTTTTCATAATAAAACATGTCACTATCAAAATATCAAATTCTTTAATCAAAGAAACAGATTTAAACTTACCAAATGTTCTCTTGTTTGAATATTTTCTGTCATTGATTATATATGAAAAAAGAAATTAACAAAAACCTCCCCCGAGAGAGAAAGACAGAATGATATTTAAATAGTTTAACTTACTTTGTTATGTGAACGTTATGGAACGAGATATGGCTATATAATATTACTGATTATTTTATATATATTTAGAATTTTCGATTAAATGAAAAATAAACAATGTCTTATTAAGTATCATGGTGACGATCATCTTTTCTGTGCTGTGTCCCTTCAGAAGCTAGCCGATCATGATTTTCCACATCTTTTTATACATTGTAGCACTTAATAAGTTTTGTCTTTTTGTTATTTCTCACAAATCCTGTGTTAGCATCCTTTAAATCAACCTCATCAAGTACATAACGCGATGCTCTCCTGAAAATCGACGATGCTACCTTGATCTAAACGGAACTAATCGCGAGGTAACATATAAGCAATAGTTACAGAGAAGCCGTTTCCAATTGAATACAGTTTTATTACTCCATACAAAGTCGATTTTCTTGGCAAGCTGTTGTAAAAGAAAGACATCTAATGGCCAGATTTGTCATTATCATTGCAATGCGAACTGCACAATTCCCTTTTCAATATCTATTCAACTGTGAACTGGTTCAGCGACTGAAATACCTGTAATAGATGATTCAATTAAAAAGCTGAGAAGCTATACGACTGGGAACTCGCATTCTAGAAGCAGAAGCAATTAATTAAAAGACACTCGAAATGGAAGTCAGCAGAGAGTGGAGGAGAAGGAGCCTAATATCACGCGATATCAGACTAGAACCTTGTCTGCTCTGGGAGGAGACTCATAATTTTGTCCACAACCTGGAAATAAACATACTCGTGGGAGTCATTGATTTTTACGTTAATTCGATACTGATTTATTTCTATGAAAACAAAGTCTAAAGTGTGTACCGCGTTTATATATGGACTGACTGAGGAAATCGTCCAATAGTTACTGATCTTAAATCCAAGGAAAGGGATTTCATTTCAGATGTGAAACAGAATGTTTACGTAACGAGTAAACAAGAGTAGATAGGTTCACCTGTTTCCCGCACCTCCCCGGTTTTTGAATAAGAGTAGAAGTTTATTTTTTGTTTACTTTTTAGAACTGGGTTACCTATTCCTACGAAAATCTACTTCAAATCTGTACTTTTAACGTCTCTGTCTCAACTCAAAAAAAAATATATTTTTGCTCCCGTAAATGGAGTAGATAAATTCGCCTATCGTCCTGCTCACCCTCAGTCTTTTGAACAAAATGAGGTTTATTTTTTTCCTTCGTTCCCTGTTTATGAGGAACCGGAAACCCAATCCTGAAGTCTTTTCTTTCTCTTTCATTCTTAGTAGCCGCTTGCGTCCTAGTGGCATTATTACCTTGGTTGTAGTTAATTGATTTAATAAAAAAAAAGTAAAAAAGATATATTGATTGAAAGATTTAGATTAAGTGTTTTAAACAATGTGTGGGTTATATCCTGATTAACTTCCGCTACTTTTTAGATTTATATATATTTTTTAAGCCCGTCTATTGTATTCTGGAACTTAGATGAATATTGCTTCGTGACGGGATGCCCATCCGCACTAATAGACTTCAGGATTTTTACTCGCGGTTTTTTTTTCTTTTACCTCTATTCATTTTACTTTCTCGGAAACACCTGGCTCTTTTCCCCATGAAATTTATTTTACAAAGGTAAGTTTAGACTAAAAATGCAGTACGGCAAATATATCTGGGTTTGAAACGTTCAATTCTAACTTTTCCAGAATTCATATAATTGAAAGTTCCCCGCCCCCATGTAAGGAAAGATCTATTTTTCACTCTGCAATTATTTTTTCTTTTGATGCAAAGTCACAAGCCTATCGATGTTCTGTCGCCATATATAAGTCAAATCTTTCTGATGTGGTACATTTTTTTTTAAATTTTACTAGTTCAGAGATTTACATCTACGAAACACCATACTGTCTCCGCAGATTCGATTCACCCCCATTTTCTCTGTTTTCCAGAAATATGAGGAATGTTCTAGAAGGAAACTTTTCTCAACAACTGTTAAATTGTGCATCACACTACGTACGAATGATTGCATGAACGTTAAATCCTTAAACCATCTATTTCTTCACTTAATCTATCCTATTTCAACTTATTAATAATAACCATTTTAACAGTAACGTTTTGAGTCCTTGTTGAACCACACTTATTCGGAACTTTAATATTATAATATATATATATATACTGCGCTTCTGATTCAGTCATTCAGTTATTTGCCATGCGTGATACACGTTTAGGCGATCATGTATCTTTCGATACATGACTGACGAGGAAGATTTTTTTTCGCGGTAGGTAGTCATTTCTTTCTACAATAGAACAGTTGTCATCCCTATCTATAGAACCCACTCTTTCCTGCTATTTATCTATAGCTTCGAAGAAGAGGATTCATAACTTTTCCAAAAGGTATTAGCACGTATTCGAATGTAATGGATTCGACTAATTACTGTTGGGAAAAACGAAAGATCGAAAAGAAAGAGAATTATAGGTAAAAAAAATGATTTTACTAAAACTGAGCGAAACTAATACATTTTATTAATAATGCCTTTCTGTTATTCAATAAATATTTATTTGTTTGGCAAATACTATATTTTAGATGCGGTTTCCTTCGTTTAAACTAGTTTTTTTCTAATATATATGCTTTCAACGAAAAGGAGATGAACATGGTAACCAAGAGATATACGAATGACAATAAAATTGTTTCCCCAATATAAAAAATTTCCGAAATAATCTATTTAAAAACTATTACCTGTTTTAAGTTAAATCAACACGACAGCCAATTTATGAGCTATCAAAACCATTTAACACACATGAATATTAATCACTTCGCAGAGAATATTTCAATAAGAATAGTCAACATAACCTTCAGTTGACCATCTGCTCATACCATCAACGAAATTGAGATTTGGTCTAGTACTGTCGCAGTTCAACTCATAGTGACTAAATTGATCTACCTGATGACTTCTCTGTTATATCTACCTGATATGACCGCCAATGTTAAGTGGTTCTAGTATGTTCAATCTACATTTATTAGCAGATGCCTGGTTGACATGTTATGTCATTTACACGACGAAAGACATATCTCATTAATTTCGTTAAAAGCCACAACTATATGTCGGCTGTCATGATGTTTGTCTTTATTTGAAAGCGCATACTCATTTCGTGATATTAGATTCGGTTGTAAAATTAAGCACGAATTTGCAAAATGGTAAGATCCACCGATGAATGTATCAGGATGCTTACTTTGTTTTCATCATTAAAATTCGGAAATGAAGGACTCTTTCTTCAACATAGAATATTTCGAATCTCAATTTGACTGGGAATGTTCTTGCTGTATTTGGAAATAAATCATTTCCTCCAGCCTTAATGTTATGTCTGGTCGGTGGCAGCTAAAGGTATACAGAATATTTTCTAACTTGGGCAAATAAGATTTAACACGAATTAAAGTTGGCTCAGTTTTCTACCAGTTTTCGGCAAAGTCATTGAAGCTTTAATCAACGCCGAAGTGGTTAATCACTTTATATCCCATGATCTGCTCTCTGATAAGCAATATGGTTTTCGGTTTGCCCGTTCTACAGCTGATGCGCTCACAGCCATAACTGAAATTGTTTACCAAACACTCAACAATAACAGAGAAGATCGTCCCATGGATCTAGATATCTCTGAAGCGTTTGACAGTGTCTGGTATGCTGGCCTCCTTCGTAAGATTAAGGGATACAGAATTTCAGGGTGATTATTTGATTTAATACGATCATTCTTATCAAACCGTGTATTGAAGCCGTCCTTAACGGATTCTCCTGCAGTTCCTTTCCAACGAACGCAGGTGTTCCCCTATGCTCTATCCTAGGCCCTACTCTGTTCCCCACTTGATTAACGATCTCCCCGATGTCATCAGTTCCCAAGTAAGCATCTATGCAGACGACACTACTATTTACTCCTGCCTCAAAAGCAAATCTGGTATCGCTGACAAAACTAACCTGACCGTTTGTCTATAAAAGGACCTTCAATGGGTTGCTGATTGGGGCATGATTTGGCTGGTTAGTTTTAACGCTTTTAAAACAAAACTGTTCTCTTTTACTCACCACAGGGAACTGTTTTTGCCACCCATTAGAATGTCTGATGCTCAACTCCATGAGAGCACCTGTTTGCGACTGCTTGGTCTCACACTGTCCGTTGACCAGAGATGGAACAATTGGATTGAATCAATAGCCTCATCCACAAGGAATGTTAGTTCCCTGTTTCGCGAGAGAAAGTTTTTCTTTTCCAGCCTGAGTCCACCCTTCAAATCTATATATCAACCATTCGCCTTTGCATTGAATACTGTTGCCATATATGGTCTGATCCCCCCTGTTCGCGTTAAGGTCCTCGTCAAGATCCAGAGATGGATATGAAATATGGTTGGTCCTTGACCTGGCATATCGTTTACAGTCACTCTCTCACAGACGTGCCGTCGACTCCCTCTGTCTTTTCTACAAATACTTTCAAGGTGACTTCTACGACAACTACTTTCGCTAGTTCCCAGAATGTACGAATTTAAGCGTACCACAAGGGTGGCATCACGGTCCCACCCTTTCACTGTCGAAACGTTTATATGTGGCAGTCTCTTCTACTTCAATAGCTTCATGACGCACCTCCCGTCTGTGGAATCCCCTTCCTATTGGTGTTTTCCCCTGATAGCTATGATCTCTAACTATTCAAATGTAAAATCAATCGACATCTCTAAATGCCTTGACCTATTCCTCGTCCTTCTCTTTATCGTTTGCTCCATCGCGTCTCACTAACCCCTTGCGTACTAGTGGCATCCTGCTTTGCTCAGAGGGAAAAAAAAAACACATACACATACTAAACAAAATTGTTATCTTTTAATCGTCCTACCCCACATCTTTTGTTTTCCTAAGTATGACTCTCTCTACCGTCTCATGCTAACGTTTTCCACTGATAGTAAGTGAAAACGATTATATTGAATTAATTACGAGGTCTTCTGCCAGGAATATTAACTCACTGTGTCGTACTAGATAGTTTGTTTTTCTCATCAGAATCTATCTTACAGATACAGGTATCTACTTATTCTACATCCATTGAATATTGCTGTCACATCTGGCCAGGTACTCTTTATAAAATACAAAGAAAAACGGAATTTTTTGGCATCCTGACGGATTCAGTCACTTTCCTACCGCCGTTGCCGTGTTTCCCAGTGACATTTCTATAAATAAATATTCATGGTAACTGATGACTTAATCTTTTCTAACAAGCAGATAGGCATTTAAGCGCAGGAATAGATTAGCGGCAAGCTTCCTTCATTTTAACTTTGAAATGACTACATGTATCTGTGTATTCTGTAAGTTTCTTACCTCGAATTTCTCGCTTCTGCAAATCTATTCTGATCTTATGCTTTTCACTAAAGTATGATCATCAGAAATTTAAGTCATATCAATCGTTTATCTGCCGTGTTATTTCCTGTTCATTTATTGGCCTCTCTCCTTAATAAGCGTTTTCTTTTGCTCATAGTTTCTCACACTCAGTAACCCCGTGCTTATCAATCCCATTACTGCTTTTTTAGGATTAAATCATCTAATAAAAGTATCTTCCGCTAGACATCTATTAGAAAAAACTATTTCTTTATGATTTAAAGTAAAGATTAGTTTTTTGGGGATTTTTTTAACATCTGTTTTTTACAATTCTCCAGAAAATTCAATCGACTTTGTAATATTTCTGTTTAAACCTTAAACAAAATTAAATGCTTAATCGCACGGATTTAAAATATATAAAAAACAAAACAAAAAAATCAAATAAACACATATCGATCAAAAATATTTCATTTAATGATTGCTACCTCCAATATGGCGAATCCATTGTTTTCATCTGGCTAATACATTTAAGCCATTGGCTATATACAATTATCAATGAATTTACACATCAATGTATAGGAGAATTCACATCATAAAACGTGGTTTGTTTGGAAATAAGAACATTTGAACAACTTGTCTAAACTGACAGCTGCTGTTCATAATGTCTCCGCTGTATTATAGACAAAAGAGTAAGAATAATTACTTCTGTCTCGAGTGTTATGTCCACTGTTGATGTAAATGAGAAATATCGCACACGAATAAAATGTCTGAAAGATTGAGAAAAGAAAGCATAGACATATTAGAACACAAGTATAAAAGAGAGGAAGAACGTTTAAAACACGCGGATCATAAAATTATGTTTTCTACGCTTCACAAGGAAATGTGCATCGCTAAGAAAGACACTAAAAAGAAAATGTAGAAAACACAAGTCATTCGTTTCAGTCTACTTCAAAACATGTAATGGACCGCCCAACGAAATCCGAAATCGCGTCGAGTTGGTTACATTCATTTTCACGGATATACTACAGGAAAGTTATGAACCCATCTTCCTTTCCCCCAGGTATTTTCTTAATAGCAGAACTGGCATCTGGAAAATTCATTATTATTCTCGAGAAAATAACTAATGCAAATTTTACTTGCAAAATTAATGTTCTTACAATTCGAAGGCTGTTACGGTTTGAAATAACCAGCGAATAATTGATAAACCGTACATAACTAAGAACATAGTCTACGAGAATAAACTGCATTACAAGCGTTTTTTTTTTTAGTTAATTCTTATGAAAAATAAATAGAGCTTTGGTGACAATATAGATATATTTTGACTATTAAGGAAACTGACTACTTATTTATTTATATATTATTTTAAGATCATCAACAAGACTCATCAGTTTATTGAATTGTTTTTTTTTTTCGTTTAATAGATCTTTTGTTGGCTATTTAAATTTCGGATTCACTCGAAAAAAAAAAAGATAGAATAATAGATAAGTAAATAGAAAAAAATAATATGATATTTCAAACACACATATTTTGCAGGAAATAATTATATTTTTAATAGATTTTTATTGCAATAATAAACACAAGCATATATCTTTAGAAGATTTATCTAAGTTTAGAAGGCTTTGAATAAAAATTAGTAGTGGCACGGAACCTTACTCAACACGTGATTAATGAATTAGAGACTTAGGCTTCTGATCATGATTCTGGATTTTCTGCCTCAGCATTGCAGAAATACAAAATGCATATTAAAAGAAGATTGATAGAAAAATATTGGTAACATAAATATATGGCAAGATTGATATATACTGATTAAAATTAGCTGACTCGCATTATCTGATCACTCTCATCAGAGCAAACAATTTACGATAAATCGACTAAATATTATACAACACCAGAATAATGGTATACACATACAAGAAACATAACATTGCAAACTAATTACCTTTAAGATCACCAATAACTTCTCGGGTTTACAAGTAGCTATTGGTAGTAGTTATTGTTAAGTGACTCCAAATCCTTATGGCTGTAATCATTAATGTTCTTACTCAGACATGAGTAAGGTCCGTGCCACTACTAATTTTTATTCAAATGTTGAGCTATCGCAGAACCTGGTATATTGACGACCCTACGTAAAGTTTTCACGATACCCTAGTGATAATAGTTAATCCGTCTTCAAGTTCACTTCTTTAAACTATGAAAGTTCTCTTCATATATCGGCGCCCAAAGAATTATGCTTCAGGTGTTAATGGCGGTACAAAATTTATACGCGATGAAGTGAGGCTGGAATGTCTTCTCTTGGGGGCAAACTTGAGCAGGGATTTATGAGAGATCGGCGGTTGCCAAATGCAGTACGTTTCGGCTCTTGCGCGTGACCATCCAAGGTAAAGGTAGACGCCTATATAAGGTATTTTTTTATTTCTGTAATATAATTTTGTACCCTCTAAGGAGACACGTTGGATAGAGGCTCAGATAATGGAATCGGAGAGCCGAGTTCGAAATCCTGTCGAATCCATTACTTTCACTTACGTGTCAATACCCTTGGGAAAGGTGCGAATACTTTTCTTCTCCTCCCAGCTAGGTTTAAGTAGCAGGACAACCCGGGGTCTTTAGCCTTGGATGATATCTGGTCTACCGCAGAAAGAAATGGCAAACTACTTTGGAAAAATCTGCCTCAACATATATCGAAAGATACACGATCTCCTAAGCAAGTATCACGTATGGAACAAAACTGACTGACCGTTTGAGTTAGGATAAAATCTCAAAGTAATCAAATAGACAAGAAGTCTTCGGGGATAATGTTGACTGGTGCAAACAATCTCGCTGCCTGGTATCGTCAAGAAATGAATAAAAACTATAATTCAGGAATTTTTGAGTGACATTGTTAGACGAAAAAATTCTGAATCCATCGACAGTTTTTGCTTCTGAGATGAGAAGCTATTCATTCTCGGTTTGCAATTTATCTACTGATTTTAACTCGATAACAAAGGGGAAGTTTTGATCGACAAAATGCTTAATGTCTGAAATACTTATCACGTTCATTGCGCAATCTGCAAATGGGGATTTAGCTTATTCTTCATTAGCCTTTCATTAAAGAGTGAAATAGAATTTCGGGAATCTTTTTCTGTCAGGAAAATTTAACGAAATTTTATTGGGCAATGTCATGTTGATTCGCTAAAATGCCTAGAAGCCTGCAAAAGAAAAGCCTTCACCGGATCCAAAAGAAACTGATTACATGGAGCCATTTGACTATTTTTTCCGACACGTGATTACCAAATTTGAACAAGTTATATTCCCTAATAAGTGCACTAAAGAATAGAATTTAAGTAACGGATATTACTTAAGAGAAAGGGTTTAATATTCTTTCAGGATAAAGATAGACTGTATGGTCTGAGCAGATATCATTACACTTTGAAGTTATATATTACAAACGCCGTCA
>CAHIKZ030000531.1:1787500-1837500 GCA_903632075.3 Acanthosepion pharaonis | reverse complement strand
CACAAATAAGCGGTGTAATTCCGAAAGGTTATCCTCATCGAGGATGGAAATGACATTATATATAACTGACGGAACAGTAATAACACAATTAAAATGTTCTCTTTTCTCACTACTTAATACACAAGGTTAGGAATGAAATTCCCGTCAATGCAGCAAAGTGTGATGGCATCTACCGGAATTGTGAAAACGTTTTTCCTGGATATTTTTACACATTTCAACCGTCAATAATGCTATCTTTTTGGTCAACGAATTCCGGATCTTTTCTCATAAAGAAATGGCTGTTTCACCATTTCCAAATAGCAATTAAACATCTAAGTGGCAGGTTAATTATATCAGATTATAATATATGTGGTATGTGCCAATAGAAATATGTCTACTTATATGAGTAATTACATAGAGATTTTAGAAGCTGAATTCAATTAAACGCAGAGAAAGCAAGAAAAACACGTCATGATTAACCAGCTACAGTTGCATTTTTATTTTTAATAATTGCACCCCAAGCAAGGCAATAAAGTCACTAAGCTTCAAATGGTTACTGATTGTCAATAGATTTGAAAAAAAAAAAAAAAAAACATTAAGCAGACAAAAATATAAAATGATTAGAACTAAGATGACTGAAAAAAAAAACGATTGATGTTGCATTAAAGATTTTGAAGATCAAAGTTGACTGGAAAACAAGCAACCTGTAGAAATTTCCACAAGCGTAGAAAAATGAAAGAAGAAACTGTCAACGTAGAATTTACGGTTGAATCGAGCCCTTTCAAGTATGAAATGATGATTCATTGACGCCAATCTATTAGTGCATATAATATCTAGGTCCCAAATGGAGACTTCTTCAAAGCAATTACACAAGAATATCTATAAGCAGTGTTCAGCAAAGCTACGCTATGCTGGTGGGAATGTGACTCAAGCCCAAATGCCAGGTCACGACTAATAATATTGCATATTCTTATTTCATGAAGAATCTGTATATACATAACAGAAGCACCAAACCAGATGAGACAATAATATTCAGTGCATGGAAGAATGGTCAATTTTTAAATGTGTAACATAAATTCTAGCCAGAAAATATGTAGGAGACAGTGAAAGGCCTTTACTAGAAAGAGACATAGCAATTGATTCAATATAATCTCTATTGCAGGTTATAGAAAAAAAATAAACAAGTAATAAAAGTGAAGCATTTCATATGACTAAATCGATGGTAGAGTTTGTTGTCAGAATTCATGTAGCTTTTTCGCTCACTCAGAAAATCGTTTGTTGCATTATAAACAATATTATTAGCAACAAATGTCTGTAACATTTGGCTCGCTTATTTTCCATAAATCGATTTCTGCCAATCGATCACAACCTTTCAGGCAACGCAATAAAACGTACGTTTCTAGTCAAACGGAATCACCTTTTGTTGATGCAGCACTACTGACCAGGCTCTACCGCATGAAATGGAAATAAAACCTCCGTCAATAAATGATTACCACTGAGGGAATATTTTTCGGCCTCTTCGGCGAAATTTTAAATGTACTAATAATTGTGACAACGGTCTTTACGCTGTTGCACCCACTATGTTGCCAGTATACTCACTAACTAAAATATCGAGACAGGAAGTGATTTAAAGAGATTGCTAGATGGAAATTTACAAAACAAACATTTTGGAAAAATAGGGCATATAATATTAATGTAATATGAATGTGTTAAAAATTACAAAAATTTCTTAAAATAATCATTGATGTTAACTGTGTTAAAAAATCCATATATTTTACCACACTTAATTCTCACCCACACTATCAAATTATATTATTTTAATGATCATTAAACAATATTACGTTATAAAACTTAATCTGATCTAGAGACTTTCGTTATAACTCGGCAGATTTTAACCAAGGAAAACATGAAATGATAATCATGATATGTATTATGTATCCATGTACATTGTTTTTTATTCTTCATATCCAAACCAGAAGAATCTAACATCCGAGGGACCAACAAATGGATGGGATGATGTTATGCGGCAGTAATATTATCTTGATTAAATAATTCTTCCACTCCACCATGGCATTTATTCATGTGCCATTTTCATATGCGACAGAGAACTGGAACTATTATATGTCTCATAAACCTTGAATTTTCTTGATAACATTTTAGTCAAATTTTAAACAATAAATATTGAGGTCGAAAGTAAGTCGTGTTAAATTTTAGGTAGTTTCAATAATTTATTTTAGTTACTGGATTTATTATACAAAAAACAAAAAAACAAAAAAAACTACTGTATATATTTATTATGCAGAGAAGACAAATATATTTCTGAAGATTCTGAACTCTAATAAAAAGTTGTATTTTTCAATAATGCGTGTCGAAACATGGTTAAAGAAAAGGAACTAACAAATGCTTAAAAACAGAAAATACCAAAGATATTAAGCGAGGCGATATCCATACTGAACATATAAAATGAGCTTTGCAGAGGTCATCTTATAATGAAGTGTTTTGGAAATATAATAAAGAACTAGAAACAAAAGTAAATATTTCGGTTCAAAAATCCAACGTATATCATCTGAAGAAGGCCGAAGCGTAGAACGGCCGAAACATTGTGAATATGACATTAGAGACGAGGAAAACAGTCAGAAGTAATTAGTGTAAAAAGAAAAAAAAGATTTAAAGACTTATCTAGGGGAGCGTGCTCTAAAGCGGATTGTAGGGAAACAAGCAATATTAACAGTTCTCAGATATTTGAATAGGCGGGAACTGAGTAATGAAGGATAAAAATGGTGTCGAAAACTTCATAAATTGGGGACGATAAAGAAATCTCAGAAGTCAAGCAGTAATTTTAAAGTTTCAAAATCAGATCAAGAAATACGAAAAAAAATTCTTGAAATGTTTTCACAGGCAAATCTCAAGTGACAATGAATTGACCTGATGGATGGGCCAAATGTTTAATTTTATCCGATTAAAATGTACGTGTGGCTAAAAGGCAGCAGCAATGAGTTAAAATTAACAGTGCTAAATACTTAATTTAATCGGCATGTCTGTTTGAATGTACAAGTTACAACTGCGTGGTTTCAATGTGAAATGTGTATTTATCAAAGACAATTCTCCTTCACGTCTAACTGAAGTTACACTTAAATTTTATAATCGTAAAAGATTTACAGAAGAGAAGAGCATGGAATGGCCACCAACAATTTCCGATGTTAATCCCTTCGAAAATCTATGGTCAAGTGCGAAGACGAAATTATACGAAGGTGGCAAACAATATGATAGCAAAACAGACAACTTGAAAGCAATGAAAACCATGTTGATAGTAAACCAACCTGCTGAAGTAAAAAGGAAAAAATAAAATCAATGAAAAACAGATCGCTGACTGTTATATCGAAGAAGGGTCACTATATTAAGCTGTAAACGCATCAAGGAATTATGATATGTGAGTGCGTTTGTGTCTGCGAGTTATTTGTTCTAGTATAGTTGTTAATCAATTGTTGATGGTTTTCGCAATGTGTTTTTTAAGTGAAAAAGTGTATCTTTTTCGGTTTTGGATAATGACTTGAGACTGCAGTTTCTATAATAAACCCAATCATTTTAATAAAGTATATTGACGTCTAAATAAAACTGGACAAAACCTTTTCAAAGGAGATTCGTGTTATTGAGGTTTAGTTGAGTTCCATAATAACTTTGGTATATTACTATATCAGACATATCCGTAATGCTTTCCAAGAATTATCATGTCCAGTTTCAATGTATATAAAGTTATTACTTTGTACAATACATGAAAAGAGTGTTCAAGTAATAAACTTGTATCTATATTTAATTTACCCTTTAGATAGCATATAATCGAAAGTCTATTTTTTGCTTGAGATGTTTTAGAATATTATCTACAGTTGAGATATTTCTGATTTGGTTTTAATTGTTTTTTTTTTGTTTTATGGCATATCAAACTCAATGGGTTATTTAATGACGACAAAATTTTTATTGCTGGTAATATGTTTTTCTTCAAAAATCTATTTCTGGGAATATTTTTCCTTGAAGAAATCTACAACTAATCATATGTTTTTCAAAGAATGTTTGTATTGCTTGTATTTTTTTTAAGTATTTTGGATAATTATTTTTCCTTCAAAAAATATTGGTGGAAATATTTTCTTACAAAGTATTTCTGGTATTAAAAACTATTTTTACACAAGTTTGGGTGTTAACTATTTGCCCATAGCTGGGACCATAACAGGTGCTAGAATCTCGAGTCAGGGTGAACCTGGGAACATCAGCAATTAAGAGGTGGTTTCACGCACCTCAAAATGTCCTGATCAGAGGCCTTTGTTGGTCGTCTTACCCAGGATGCGGATGTGGTTTATTGTCATACCCAGGAGGAAGATATGTCTGAATGAAAATGTGCCATGAAACGAATTTCTATGTAAGAGTGACACTCTTTAGGAAATAATATCTTGTCGAAATATAACATTAATCAGTATAATTTATGCGAGTTGATCTGTAATTTTCAATTGCTATTAGTAATAGTAAGGTAATTCCGACAAGATTATTTATAGATTTTTCTTCTTCATTTTGATTTGCTTGAGATCGTTGCGACATTATCCATTAGGTGACAAGAGAGCAGAAAAGAAACGGACTATTTAAAATAATTAGGTAACACCTGTAATAAAAGGTCGACGTCAGCCTCCAAGATAATAGAAATAAATCTTGAGTAAACAAACACACATATGGAGATGGTAGAATCGGCCGTATCCTTATACGGAAATATTCAGCCTTCATTGACCGAGCTCCCAGTGTCACTGATAGTTGAAATCTGTAAAATCTTTCTCATCAAACAATTTTCATATAAATATAGTTGTCTATCATATTGGATGTTATTGCTGTTATACAATATAGATGATGTTCTTTCCTACCTTACACTTGGAAGGAATGCGGTATGGCAGTTGTTTCTTCATGTAAAATGCGACATCCATTACACTAATTATTACAGGTGAAAGTCCGCAAGGGACCATATTTCTTTTATTAAGTACAATTGTTTGTCACTTTGTAAATTAAGCCCTTTAGGTATGTAAATTGAGAAGGAATGATTTTATTTATAGAGGTTGCGATGGATTGATTGCAGCAATTTTTATTTCAATTTTGCAAATGCGTTTTATCGACTGCAAAGTATAGCAAGCTTATTTGGGCAACGTCTGTGAAAAAAAAAGAAAGCCATGACGCTGTTTGTTCCACTAGAATTTTTTAAACGGCATGGTGCCTTGCTTGAGATTCGCGAAATGATCTCAAAAAAGAACATTTAAGAACGTTTGCATGTCAATCTGAGGAAAATGCAGTGATTTCGGAAAAAAAGTTGGATGTGACTATGATTACGTAGGTGTTAGGAGTGATCACTAACGATGATGTTATGCCTCTATTCATCCACTCACAGGGACTCAGACTCAACACGAAGGCCGACATCATGTACCTTGAGGAAGTAGTGATGCACTGGACGAAGAGGGTGGGCAATTGAAGGCACCATGTCTGGCAAGAGGAATGCAGCATACAACAATATCAGGAGAATCCACTCATGGCTGCCAGTCAATTTCTGCAACATCATCCAGTCTTATATCTAGACGCCTAACCCAATAGTGCAACCATCTTGATTAATATATGTGGTGCGCAGTTGTGCAACTTGAATATGAGTGGAAAAATATGAGAAAAGCTTTATTATCTATATTTACAGTATTATACCAGATAAATATATACCTTACTAACATCGATATTTCTCATTTTAATGTGTCGATTCAAAACTAATATAGTTGGACTGTCTATAGACTTTTAGTCTACAGACCGGAAAAAAGACAAAGTAAGAAATAAACGCATTAAATGCTCATACATAAATTGGTCGTCGTTTGTACATACAGTGAAATTTACTTGCGTAATGAAGCCCATTTAACTTTAGTTTTATCTTTCAATGAAATGAATTTCCGGTTGCTAACCGTATCCATGACGCAAGATTTACTATTTAAAGTATTAGACGTATGAAGTACAAGTCAAACGTTGATAGTATAATGTCCACCCTGAATATTGCTAGAATCCAAAATCAATGAAAGAGATAAGCGAAGTCCTTCAAAAAGCTCAACCAGTTCAGAGATACGGATTTCGACTATTTTCGTTTACACGATTTCAACGCAATTCCTGAATTCGTGGCTCTGTCGATTGGGATATATTTGTAAATGCGTTGTAGGAAACTTAATTCTATCAAATCTATTTATTCTCTTAGACTGCAAATCCGCCCCTTAACTGCTCACCTGATTCAAATTATATATGGACAGCGTAACATTTTAAAGTTGGTTATGAAAGTGTGTGCGACCAAAGCGATTTGATCAGGTTTTACAGCCATAGGAAAGGGAACATTGACGACTATGTAAGGAAATTCGATAAGTTTTATTCATTGTGAACATATTTGTATGCATAACTAGATTTCTAAACCGAAGCCTGGATCTATTTTCGAATAGTTAGAGCAGTGAAACCGTTGGAATATTCAATCTCATTAGTTAATTCAATACAAAATGAATAAAGTGTGGCGTGTTGGCTTTTCAATGTACAAATTAGGAGACCACAAATACCTTTCATAAAACTAATGACATAAATATATATCGAACATAAAATAAACGTGTTCGAATTGATATTAAAGAGTATTACCACTTATAAAATGTGTGATTTCACACTCGATGTAACGTGCGTGCTTCAGTGGTAATTAACGGGGATCAATTGCCCTCTTTAACTCAAAACTTATCAATATAGTCGTTCATTTTAATATCGCTCTCGTCTTGAGAATTAATACTAGTCTTATTTTTTCAGATTTCCTTATATCGTTGCTTAGCGTGTTCTGGAATGTTTCGTGGGTGCCTACATATATCATGTCTATGTTCATATTTTTCGAGGTTTGTTTCTAATTTCAGGTATTTATCCAGTTATTCACGTAGATTAGGATTTAATTACTAATCGACTTATATACCAAAAATTGAATTAGCTGAGAAATTGTTCGTAATGATTCAATCTCGATGTTCATGCGTGGTTGGATTTTTAAAAAACACAGAAGTGTTATCAAATCCGAATTTTGAAATTTTCAGAAGCAAATTGATTTATTCTCAAGTACAATTTCTAATTTTTATGTAATGGAATATTGGTTTTCATATTGTCTTGTTTTTATATAGCTGCGTTCGGCCATGCTACATTGAAAGAACATTTCGCGACCGATCTCTGAAATTAAGCTACGATGAGCGTAGTGAGTATCTAGATGTAGGAGCGTTTGGTAAAACCAGGATCCGTAAGCTTGAATATGCGATTAGTTTAATAGGAAACGGCTTGGAATGCGAAATTGGATCGCCAAATTCGAATTCAGTAACACGTAAATAACACTGAGAAAGCTACGAATCCATAGTTTTTTCCACAGCTATTGGTTAAATTGCAGGAACGATTGTTTTCCGGTTGACCTGTCACTTACAGAGTTACAGTAGACTACTACTAGAATTTTTTCTGTGATCTCATCCTTGATTGGAAATAGAGACATGATCATCTAAGCGTTCATCAACCTAAGGAATAGTCTAGCAGACGGCCTGATTTATAAATGTATTATTTGTTTCTGATCTATTTAAATGATTTGAATTCAAACTAATTCCCTCATCATAAACAGCACATCGACTCCTTAGGGGTCATTTAATGTCGAAATTTAATTTTCTTTGGAGCTGTCCAGCAATAAAACGACAAGCTATTCTGTTTTTACAGTTGAATACATGGTAGATTATACTCAGCTTTCGTGCATATAGATATTTCTGTAGACATAATTACTAGTGATATATGCGCTTTATGTTGTAGATTATTTGAATTTATATTTTGGAATACACATTGTATTCTTTAAGAATCTGGAGGATATTATATGGATTAATGTCATGAAACAGTTCTTTAATGTTGGTTGTTTGGTTGAATTTGTTACGCAGCATATAAAAATCTACATGTTATTTTATGCCGAAAGTTTGAATGCGACTGCATGCTTTCGACAGAATATATTTTGAATGCAACTGCATGCCTTCGACAGAATATATTTTGAATTTGCCTTCGATGAATATATTTTGAATGCCTTCGACAGAATATATTTTGAATGCAACTGCATGCCTTCGACAGAATATATTTTGAATGCAACTGCATGCCTTCGACAGAATATATTTTGAATGCAACTGCATGCCTTCGACAGAATATATTTTGAATGCAACTGCATGCCTTCAACTAGAGATAATTTGCATTGTTGGCCATTTTGCAATAAAATGTATTGCTGCTAATTTTACTTTAAAATGTATTTTTTTATTTTCATAATGTTTTGATTTTGTTTGGGGGTTCACTATTTGATCATAGTTGGATAGTTGGGACTCTAACACGTGCTTATAATCCCGGTTCAGGGTAGACCTCGGAACAACTGGATTTAATAATCGGTTCTACGCTCCTCAGCATCGCCAATCTTCCGATCAGAGGTTTTGCTGCCGAATGTATATTTTGCTTTGGTACAAGTTGACAAGTATAGGATAACTATTTTGACTTGCAACACAATAGTAATGTTTAAGTAGAAAACCTGTTTCAACGTTGTCATGCCAAGGCGCCATTTTAAAACCGGGGAGATTTGGCAGAAATTTTTAATTGAAGGTCATCCAACGAAGACCCATCTCTCTACGAAGAACGAATAAACTTGGCGTTATTGCGAAGCAGAAATGCTCCTACATTACGTAATTCTCTTAAGTAGTTACGTCGTCTTCATCTACCTAATATAGAGATATTTCTGGGGGTTATTTCCGCCGCATCCTGTACTAGCATTGTCATTTCTCACAGTGTTAGAACTCCATAAAATGATTGAAAGTCACTAAAGCTAAAATGTTTAAAAAAAAAAAAACAAAAAAAAACTAAATACTACTGAAGAATAATCCTGCGTACTATGAATGCAATAGAAAAGAATAGGTAGGAGAAACTATGATGCTAAACAGGACATAACAAACGATTAACACTTGACTTGAAGAGATTAGGAATATGTAGATGAAAGCAGCAACAACGTGGGAGTCAGTATCACAGAATAGAAAATTCTTGGACAAAAACGACTAAGTGTTTCGTCGTTTGTATATTAGAAACAAAGAGGAAATAAGAGTGAATGGCCTCCGTGAAACTAGTTCTCGCATTAAAGGTTTTAACTAGTATAGCTAAAGAATGGATCTCTTTATTTGTTCTACCATTTCAGACCTTTCCTTTCACGACATGCACACTATTTTCACGAAGTCGGTCAGCCTCATTTAAATGAATGACGGACACGGGAGTTACTTTGAAATGCGGTCAGAAATATATGAAAAAATGTACTGGTTATTGTACTGCCGTATTGAATTAAATATGTGACATTGAATAATGTCAGTAGAAATTGGCATGGTTTATAGATGTCATTAAAGTTATATTGGTGAATATTCTGAATCATATAAATGAAAGCGTTGAGATGTTGGGAGTGTTCCCGCGTGCGTGTATTAAAATAAGGACAAACACATATGTAGGGAAAAATACTGGTATATTTGAACAGGTATTTACAACAGAGAGGTTAGTCAAACGAACGCAGGTTCGTAGTAACAATCAGCAAGAGTCTACAGTCCAACGGTATCTTCCGGTCGAGAGACGGAAGTGAGATGGTCACCTGATCTCTTAGATCTCTCTAGCACTGTCCTATATCGTAGAGAGATCAGTCCATTCTCATCAGAAGGTGAGTGGCCCCAACAGAAAGGAAACTGCTATTTGAAAAATGTAAGCTTGAATTTCACTGAATATTTAAAACGTGTTCCAGTAATTTGGACCGATTTTAAACGTGAATTAAGTTTAAGGTTCTCATGATTTTTTTTTTTTTTCCTTTCAGATTTAACAACTAAGGTGTTCGGCATTTTCAACCATGGAAAGATGAACAATCCAGCAAGTTGTTAAAGTTGTCGAAGCGTATTGCGAAAATGGACGTTCAAACAGAAATGCATTTCGCGCACTTCGCGATATTTCGGACAACATAATCGACCAAAAGAGAGTGGATTTGGAAACGATGTAACGTTGTTGGTGAGCGGTCAATTCTTACGTGCGATGACGAATATAGGTGTTTAGATTTTCAGCCACATTCTCGTGGGCTGCACCAAGATTTTTTTTTTGGAACTGAACGGCGTGAACGAGCACGCAGTGGCATTTTCACATCTGTCATCGCCACAGTTAGCATGATTTTACGAACAATTTTTCCATTTGCACTCTTGAAACTTTTGAAAGAAAAAGAAATCATTAGGCCCTTAAAATTAATCGACATTTAAAATCGGTCCTGATTTTGGAACACCCTTTAATCTGTGATTGATAATATTAATAAATTTTCATACCATAGATTAATAATATAGAGGATTCAGGTTTGTATATAGAACAGACGTGTAAAGATCAGGTCATAGCATGATTATTGTTCGAATTAACATTGTATATTAACACTTACTGTCCACCTGGTTACATTCTTCTCTTTCTGCTCATCATTAATGTTTCTGTTTGTAATTCTTTCACACACCTTGTGTTTTAGTAAAGTTACTGACTTGCTTGGGTTGATTCCTATTTTACAAAGAGTTCAATTATTATTTAGTCAGTAGCGTATATCACACTCAGCAATGTTATTTCGACAATCCACAACATTCGTAATAGAGTTTTAATAAAGACTATATGTTTGAAAAAAAGAATTAAGGAATCAGTATCTCGAATCTGTGTATGAATGCCTTTAGAGATATTTGGACAAGCATTGTTCTGTAAACTCTATTATAGTTCGTACTCAAAAGCAGCTAGATATAAATAAGGAGAGTGTGTGAATATCCAGAGAGTTTACAGGTGTAATTTGATGTATGAAGCCAATCGAATATAAATCATTTTTCAGTAATCACATCGGATTCTTTTCCATCAAATCAATGTTTATGCCTCATACATTTAGGCTATCGATGCCATCCGTCATCTTGACATTAAGGCAAGGATATAAAAATACAACATCGCCGAAGAGTTACTAATAATGTTCATATCATATAAATCTACCTTGAGTTGTACTTTAACAACATCATTCCCCAAAATTCCTCATTTATCTCATGGTATTGTAAAATTAATTACGCCAACATTATTTATAGTAATTTCAAAAGAGGCCAGGATGATGGTAAATAACACACTAATATATATATATATATATATATATATATATATATATTATATATATATATATATATATACGACTTAAGTTTCGCTGGTTTTCGGGCATAGAGTATATATTTTTATAAAAATACGCAGATGTCATATTGGAGGAATATATATATATATATATATATATATATATATATATATATCTTTGCTCTGTCTAACCACATCGAGTACTATTAAGTTTACACCTCGTGAGTAAATTTGATGATTATTTAGTTGCTTGTCTATGTAAGCAGGCTTAACGTGGGCGTATATGGTTGCTTATGTCGGGTCATTTAGCCTTTGCCGATACCCGAAAAACTGAGATATGAACAACAAACAAATAAACGCTTGCAACAAAAGCGTCACAACCTTTGCACCCACAGTATATGGAAAGAACGGTAATTCGAGATTTGATTATAACATGTGAGTATGTGTGCAAGATAAATAAATGAAGTTTAATAATTCAGACATAGAAAATTTATGCATCCAGATATTTCCTGATATTAAAATGCTGTCGTTGTGTGATGAAATATAGTGCATGTCCCTATAATTATTCGACTCCCTTTGCTGTATAAACAAAGTTAATACATTTATTTGAGGATGCACACGCATCATGTATTAAATCTGATCGTAATATGATGAAAATAGAGAATCCATGGTTGCAGCTTTTATTCTTAGGCACCACTAAAATGATTAATTTCAGATTCACCCTATTTCTCTGGAGAAAATGAGGAAAAAGAATCGACCCATCTCCGAACAGCGACGCTTTACAGAGTACGGCAGAGCAGGACCTTAAACATGCGTAAAATGTATATATACTTCAAAATTATAACAGCGATACACAGATAAAGAAAAGGATTATGAAGATAATCATTATATTCTCCGTCCTGACGATATTATACCCAAAAAAATGATATTGCAAAATTTTTCGGAACAATTTGTGTGCTGTACTTCGAATAAAATTGTTAAAAGTAATGATTAGAATGAATTTGTTGAAGTATCATATATTAAAGTATAAAGAATTCCTGCGAGAAAATTATCACTGCCATTATATATATATATATATATATATATATATGTGTGTGTGTGTGGAGAATGTATTGTTAGTATATGTTTGTGTATTTCTGTGTATCTGCTTGTCTATATTAATGGGTATGTGGTCCCAGGTCAGAAAATATACTTATTTATTCGTTTGATTATATATATATATATATATATCTCCTTCAATAGTCACGAGATTAAAAGTTTTCTTTTTCCTTCGATGTTTACATTTTGAATAATTCATATTGAATCAACCTGTTCGTATTTCTTTTTAGGCATTCTTGAACTGACCAGACTTGAGAAAGTCATCTGTTATCTATGTGACAATCTCATTAATTCATGCAGGTGTAATTAGAGTGTATACACTGAGGAATATAAAACCTCAATAACCTGAATATCTGTGAAGTTACTAAGAATTGCAAATGGAAAAAATAGAGGTAGATTTGAAGTAATGAGGAATGCTTTGCTTACAAGAAGCGCATCAGCAGTTTTCAAACTCAGTATTTATCCGCATAAATCTTTTCTTTAGCCGACAAGCTTGTACATTCGATTGCTTATGTTCATCTCGGCCACGGATATCATGTTATACAACGCGTCTTGTAGCAATTGAAGCAATATGCTGGAGATGTTGGTGAGTGTGTCAGGTGTCGTTCCTTCATGTCCTACACCTGTTCATTAAATGTCAGTTTGGCTGCTGCTCTGTCCAGATATGTTGTCAAACATTAAGCGTATTTAGAATCATTAAACGACTAGCACCCTGGGCCGGCGTTGCCCGTGCTCGATTCAAAAATAGTACGACACATACAGCAATCGCTATCACTTGACTTAAAATATTTTTGCTCTTCCTTACCTTTAAAGGAGTGCCCTTTGCCGTGCTGATGTTGCTACATGCCTTACTTCTTGCCTCTCTCACACTGCAAATTTTTTCTAAGCTCTACACTAAACATTAAATCTGTAACGAAAAAAAGAACTAAACAAAATGAACACAAAACGATCAGCTTTTAAAAAAAGGACTTGTAACTGGAATAACCGAATGAAAAAAGAATGTTAACAACAAATACTTTTTCGCACCCAACCCATTTCTGCGGAATCAGAATCAATGTTGAATTTAAGCAAGCAAATGAGCCCATTGGGGTAAAGTGCTATGCAGATTTAAATTTTTCCCCACTTGTGACGAATGCAGCTATCGATTATTTTTTGCATGCTAGCATGCTAGTTAACATTCATGTCAGTCAGCTGTTGGCTCTCAGGCTGGTCAATAGAATCTTCCTGCCTATTCGTGGCCGCCAGCTATAGGCTCTCACTCTGGCCAGTAGAAAATGACCGCAAACTACATGAAAACTGCCGTAGAAGCATGAAAGCATCCGTTATTTTCACTATTGATGTGATTTGGGAATTGTCTTGGCCTTCCCGCTAATTTTGTGCATGTAAATTTTGGTGCAAATCTGTCGAAGATTGCGGCCGTGCATTCATTCCACATACACACTGCCTTTTATAGATAGAGATTGTCAACTGATCGCTTATACGATCTAGAACTGAAAATTGAGGATTGAGCTACAACGTTGATGGTTCAATCTGACTTCTGTAAAGTTATGGCGGAGCAGGAAGATTAGTATAGTTCTTGAAGAGGGAAAATTAACCTACCGTAGTCTTATTCTCCAGAATGGGCTGGACAACAGATTGAAGTAATGCTCTGGACGTGCATGATATTGCTAAATAATATCAAAATTTACCTCTACAAAGCCGAGAAATGAAAAAGAGTAGTAACATTAGGCACGCCACATCAAGATATCAAGGATTTGCTTTGCCTGGCTTAACTGAATTCACAGTGGAAAATGTCTCTCACTTGGGTTTCATTACAAGGTCAAACTGGCAGCAAGTAAATGAAACCAGAACCTGTTATCAATACACAACATCAAAGGCTACCATCCTTAGGGACACTGTAGAGACATGCGTGGTAGGCAAATCGCAAATTTAGGAATATAGTAGGAAGCAAGCAAGCTTAATTTCCTAGTAAATGTAAATGACTATATAGTCAATATTGTGCCAGCTTAGACAACATTCTGACCTAAGTTGTGAATGCTGAATTCCTATCGGCGTTTACGATGCTTCGACCTGTGCTAATTGGCTGTCCACTCGCTGGTCTTCGAGTGTGTGACTCTCCAATCTGACACGTTTTAAAAAAACAATGATCAACAACCGTCACAAGACATTAGACGTTGTCAGAAATTCTTGGGTATGAACATATATCCCCTCGAAATATGGGTACTTCGACCTGCTGTAATGGTTAGCAAGCTTGCTTCGCTAGATCTATTACGACTGAAAAGTAAGTTCGATCTCCAGTGGGTGCTCCAGGCTTTCGGCCGTGTGCCACAGCTAAGATACGCTGAGAAAATCATTTTAAGGCACCTCGAAGCGGTGTAATGTTTAGCAAGTATGTCTCGCTGGATCAATTACGACTGAGTAGTGAGTTCGATCCTGACTTGGTGCCCCTACTTTCAGCCTTGTACCACATCTAAGCTATGCTTGTTAAATAAATATATCACCTCGAAATCAGAAACTCTGATCTCAATAAAACATTCTAACTGAAGAGAAACGGCTCTGCGTCTCCGGAGAATGGTACAACATTTCTTTGTTAACTTCACCACAATGGAACTTATTGCAGCACACGTCCATATATTATAGGTACACGCTTCACAGACAAGACATTTGCAACCACAAACAGATCACAAAGACAGAATATTATATATATATATATATATATATCCTGAACGAAATAGACATGGATTTCTGTCAGTAAGTCCTGGTTTTCCAATTGTGAGAAATTGATTTCGACAGGAATTTTACAACGCTATATATGTGTGTGTGTGTGTGTGTGAGTGAAAGAGAGAGTTTATAAATACATTAGTTAATCAAGAAGGTTTTTTTAATTAGAAAAAAAATAATGTATATAATAATATCCTTAGTGGCAAAATTAACTCCCATCAGTATCGAGAAACGTTGGCCCACTTACCTTCAGCTGCACTATGCTCTGGCGGGATAATCAGCTGTCTTGATGCAAATGTATGCAAGAGTTGTGAAGGGTTTCCCACGAACGTGGTCATCGAGGGAAGGGAAGAGGTGGTATTCTGTTGCTGCAAGGTGCGGGTAGTAAGGTTGAAGGCACATTGTCTCTCAGCCAAATCCACGTATGATATCCTTGCTTACCCGAACTACATGAATCCTTGGATTATCATTGAGGAAAAACACACCTTAACGATTAAACATTAGTGGCGCCTTCAGTATCTGTTTCATACGTTCCAACTGCTGCGGTCACAGGTCCGCAGTAAATGTTTTGTTTCGTTGGTAGCAGCTAAAAATGCATCACTTGTCGACTATAAAATTACAAACTATTTTCTGACCACAGCTGTTTGCGAAGATGGTTAACTACTCATTGCAAACGCCTGCTCTGGTACATACGTGTTTCTTCAATACTCACAGACACCAATATCTATGTACAGTTGTGAAATAGTGAATAATCTGTCAGATCATCAGTTTGAACAATGCCCGTACGCTCAAAATCCTTTGTCAAGATCGCTTGCTCGCAAAATCACGTACTGCATCAAAACAGCTTCGTCTACCCCATTTAAATCATAAGGTTTGTGGCATAGTTTTAGTAAGTCCAGTTAAAGATCAATAGACATTCTTTAAGTATTTTTTACATTTTCTTCTTTTATTTTGGACTATTTTCCTGGTTGACAGCCAACATAATCCAAAATTTGCTTGAAAATGAAAACGAACGAGCGCTTTCAATTTAATCATATAATTGTATTTGAAGTTTTTAGTTTCTTTTTTTTTGAAACGTAGTAATTTCTGCGTAGCGATGGAACCTTATTTTTGCATCAGTTAATTTGTAATATTCATATTCTGTAAATTTACATTAACTTTGTTTTGTAAAAATAAAATTATTAATAAGAACAACGGATTATATATTTTACCGTTCTTTCTTTTTATATATATATATATATATATATATATATATATATATATATATATATATATAAATTCTGGACGTTTATATGCGATTCAGAATTTTCTTATTTAAACGACGTATTTTCTCCATAAAATTTTTTCGCTGCTCACATGCTCGGTCCATGGTAATCTCAACAATTTTATGGAGTAAACTTGTTACATCAAGACTTTTCTTCAGCTGCGGGAACATTGAACAGCATTTACTGTCTTATAGGAAGATAGATATAAATATCCAGTATTCTTTCCTTTGTTTCTACCGTTAATATTAACGCACTTGGGTTAGATACGTGATATAGAGAACATATACGCTGTTATGATTTCTCTTTAGACTAACCATGCTTATTTAGCTTGTAGATTTATTTTGTACACGCAATATAACTTAATCATCTAAATTAATAATAGGTTTTATTTTGAATAAAAACATTCAGAGTGTTGTATATTATCAGTGTGGAGCGAAAATAATCTTTGGGAGAATATTTTTTTTTTAATTCATAATTAATGCATACATAAAAAAATATTTTAAGATTCATTTGAATACACATGATAATTACGGATGTTTTGGGTTTTTCAAAGCGAACAAAGACATATTTAAATCATGGACGTATCTATCTATCTCTCTCTCTCTATATATATATATATATATATATATATAAAGAGAACCGAGTTTGATTACATAAAAACAATTTAAAGATATTAGAATATATATTCAATGATAGCAGTACAATGTTAATATACGCATAACATAAAAAACAAAATCAAATGATCATATTCTTCAACCTAGTAAATAATAAAACATTAAAAAATATAAATATATTCAGGCTCATCGGGAACAGTTCCGTAAATCAAGTAAGCTAAGCGTAATATTCAACAGAAAAAAAAGTTCAGTTTATTTTTGTCGTAAAAATACTAATCATAAAAACAAAACAGGAACATCTCCACTACACCACAATCATCTATTAGAGTAAACTGTATCTGCAGAACCAAACATGAATATCAAATCGTTGGTAATATCTATAAAATAAGATTGTTTATAAATCAACTGTAAAATCTAAATGTAAACCAGAAAGTAAAGAGATAGACTCACTGTCATATAACATATGGCTTAAAAATAATTGCTACATATTAAAATACTGTAACGTTTATTAACTAATGCCATCGAAATATGCAAGTGAAGATGCTATTTGAGGTGGCATCAAACGGAGCCAACAAAGAAATACAGAGAAATCAACGTAACGTATCTTTCTCTTCCATGATTCATTTCACAAAATTTCTGATGTAGCTTAAATAAAAGCAAAACCCGTTAAATTTACAAAGTTTTCTTATTTGTTCAATAATCTATTATTGTTGTATACCGTAACTATGAACACTCATGGGTATGTCACAATCCTCATAAATACGTTGGACACTATTTTAAGTGATGGGATGTGCCGCCTTATCTGGCAGCGTGAGCTATCAACGTGGGAAGCTCTTGACTTGTCGAACTCTCTGCCTTTGGACGAGGCTATGACGAAGGGCAATGACTCGTCCGGGAAGGTTGACAGATACCCGATCTCTTGTTTGCGGCGTCTACGGGAAATTTTTACCCGAGCCAACGGGTTCGGATTTCGCCACATTAAATTTGGCATTGTGTCTCATTCTACCTCAGGGGGAGGCAGGTAAATATGTTAATGTGCTGTCTAAGTAGTCCACCATTACCTATTTCAGCCGCTTGCGAGTATTGTATTCTATTCATGTTATGGAGTTTACCATTTCATTTCCAACCTTCGTTTTTGTTATTCGTCATTCAGCAACACTTTCTATGTTTCAGTTTTACGCCTACACACACACACATATATATATATATATATATATATAACTTGAAAAACTTTTTAAAATAAGAATTTTCTTTCTACGAATCTGTCTTATCAGAGTTATAAATTGTGTAATGAAAGTCGTATCCATTGGGAATTCGGAATAATGATTTAATCGCACTAAGCACACATCTATCAATTTTTCTTAGCGAAAGAATTTAATCGGATTAAAAAAAATATATATAAATATTTAAAACAAAAATATATACAAGAAACTTTTCAATTGACCCTTGGCTCAGAAGGAAATATTTAAGCCTCTATTCTCGTTCAATCTGATGCTAAGCCCGAATAGGTGGTTGATTGATATATTTCCAACGGGATTAGCTTCTGAATATTATTTTATTTTTGAAATGCAGGAATTTTGAATAAAGCCAAATGGGAAATATAATCGGATCATGAAATTCCATTTAATAGTCAGGTTTTAAAATGTCAACAAGATTTCCTAGAATTTTTAGTGCGATGAAAAGAAAAAAAAAAAAAAAAAGAAAACAAGAGTATAACGCTGTAAATATAAAACGTTTAAAAAATAGTTGATAACCCTGCGATGTTGGGTTAATACATGTTTTAGACTTTTACCACTTTAAACGTTATTTTCAGTAGTTAAGAATATTTGAGTAGACACTCCGATTATGTTAAACAGTATTTTTATTTTTGTCTACAAAAACGAATCTTCTACGCAAATATGGGTATGCTATATAAATAACCTGTCAAGTGATAAAACATGTCGGATATAAGAACAGTGAATTTTTTATAAGACGAGAGAGACACAATATGACAAAATTGAAGCCCACTTTAATAAATAGTATTTCACCACATTAAATCGACTTTCTGTTTTTATAGTACGAGAGGTAGCTCTTTTATGCTTACAGAAAATATATGTTCAAATACTATGTGAAATACGAAATAGCATATTTCTTTTTAGGTGTCGTGTCCTTTCATGACGTAGGCGATCATGGCTCTCAACGTCCCTGTCAATGAATTCCTTGTCTCTGCCAACTCTCCTTGATCACATTCTGCCATCAAATTGCTTAAGCCCACCAGGTATGTCATGCGTTTCTTTCCCTTGTCTCTTTACCCCTCTATTCGACCTACTAGCATCAGATTCACACTAGCCACAAATTGAGCTGTTGGCTAAATATTATGCCGATTTATTATAAACAAACCTTTAATATTTTACTTCCATGACTCGTGTCTATAGTTTTCCGAAGCCAACTATTCCTGTAGCTATTCGCAGTCTTTTTCTATTTCCTCATCCATTCCCACAGGCTGGGCAAGTAGTTGGATCTATGCCACCTCTCTTGCCTTCAATATGTCGTGTGAGAGTTTTTCAAAGTCCTTTTCCTCATTTCGTTGTTTTATTACTTTTACTTTTCTCCATTGCTAATCTTAATCTTCATTTTAATATTGCTTGTGATCCTGTTTTTGTAAGTGTTGCAGGCTTTTCTCTCACACCGGGGAAATAGATTTTGAAGCGTATTTGCTCCACCTTCGAAGTACTTTTTTGTTTGCTTTCGCTATTACTAGTGACCATTCATTTGATCTTATAGACCCTGTTAACTGGTTCAACTTACGTCCTGTTTGTTCTTTTATTTTTTTGTGCATACTTGCAGTATTTGCACTGCTCATTGTTGGATTTCTGCGCGCTTTTTATTGAGCCATAAATTTTTAGTTTCCCTACATTTGTGTTTCTTTCTGGGTTTACTTCTTGAGCATCTTTGTCGTTCTTTGCCATTATTTGTCGTCACTTTTTTTCATAATCTCTCGGATTTTAGCTGTCATCGTCTCGTTCTTTTTTTCCCCTCTCCGTTTCTTTCGTATTATCTCATTTGACGACGTCACTTAGCGTTCCTCTTAGTATGTTCCACTTTGATTTTCTCGTTTCCTTCAGGTTATATTCGTTCGTAACAGTTTTTTTTTTTTGCATGTCTCTTTGCAAATTTGCTTATTCAGGTGTCTCTAGTGTTGCAGTTTAGGTATAGTTTTTTTTTCTTTCTCCGTAATTTAATTTGATGGTCGCCTTCGCAGTCGGCACTTTGGAATGCTTTCCAGTGTAGAACTGCATTTCTGAGACTTTTGTTGACAAATGCGGATATCTATATCTCCTGTCAGGCTTCTCCATGCTTACAAGCATTTTTAATGCTCCTGGAACAATCTGTTGCTGATTATTTGATCGATTTCTCTACACCACTGGAAAGATTTTTTTCGCTGCCCTCGTTACCTACCATGTTTGTTTTCATGTCAGCCTTTCAAATACTGTAAATCCTGTAAGCTATAAATGGTTATTAATTGTAAAAGAATAATAAAAAGGAAAAGCATTATTCAGAGGTGAGAACAACAGTAACAAGGAAGACAGTAGATAAGGATTGATATTGCACTTAAAGTTTTGAAGATCAAAGTTAACTGGAAATCAGAAGAGATATCCACATGTGAGAAGTGCGACAAAAAACTGCTAGTATAGAAGTTACAGATACATCTAGCTAATTAAACTATCAATTGATGAAACCTTGTTACAAATGTAGTAATGAGCTTATACTCATCCAGTCTAGGTACCATAGCGAATAGCTCATCCGAACAATTACCACGAAAGTAACTACAGAAGAAAAAACAGGGAGGCGACCTTTCCGTGGTGGCAATGTGGCTGAAACCTAGACGCCAGGTCATGACCAATATAATTCCTGATTTTTCTTTGGATTCTGTCAAGAATCTCTAATCCTCTTTTCGGTCTTTTCCTGTTCTGGCATTAAGGATGATAGCGACATCTTGTGATTTACGAAAGTTCTGGTTTTGTCTGGAGAAATGTAAAGGTTATTGATTTCCTCTTCCCTGCGATGCGCTGTGGATGCGTAGAGAACTGCGACATTAAGCGGCTTCCACTTCAGTTTAACTAACAGGATTATATTAGAGATTTGGCAGTATCCCTGAACCCATTTTCTCGTGTCATTAGTCAATATCAACTCGACAACTATTTTTCTCTACGCCTGCATGTATTATCTTGTGTGCGTGTCGATTACGAAATACCCATTACTTGCCCACCTAGAGTCGCATAAGACTAAAATGTGGACATTTATTCCTTTCTTGCTTGATGTTTTGAAGTTGGCCGTATTACGTTCCTGGTCCCAATTGGTATTTTTTTTCCGATATAAAAATATCTGTACTTAAAATATAGTGACTAATATTTTACTTTCTATAACATTTTATTTCGTTTTCCTAGGATTGAAGTTTCATTCATTGTTTATGGTGCTTTTTACAAAACATATCACAAAAGATATAATCACTGTAAGGATTTTTACAAACTCAAAATACTTATATTGAAAGGGTGAATAAATTTGATCCATTTTACGGAAACTTTAGCAAATAAATTTCGGATCATTGTCTAAAATTTGAGGAATTTTAAAAGAAAAATTCATCTCCAGAAAAAAAAAAATGTTTGGTTTACCAGAACAAAGAATATAATGGAATAAATTGTCTGAAATATACAGGGTGTTTCAAAAAATTTGATATCCCTTGAGATGTAAATATCACAGAAAGTACATGATTAAGGCCAGTGAAATTCAAAAGTATTAATGTTGAAGATCATAAGATTTATTCTTCCAAATCTGAATGATAAATTCAAAAGCATGTGGATTATGTGAACGATTTCACAAATGTTCAATATGCGCACCGCCTGAGACACGGCAGTTTTATACCTGTAAAGAAAAAGATTAAAGAACATAAAAATACAAATAAGAAAAACATAAAACAAACATTAAACATAAAGATGCTATTAAAATTTGAAGTCATTTGAAGGAGATCTGACAAATTTATTAGATTGCGAAATGATATCAAATTTTTTGAAACACCCTGTATATCAATATATTGTACGCTGCAGAAAATATACAGTTAATTATTCTGTTCGCGGAACGGTTGTTTGAATTTAATTGCCGAATATCATACGCTGAAAAGGTTAGATTCAGTAGAGTTTTCACGATTACAGTCTGTGGTTGACGAGGACCACAAACATCTCATTATTTTCGAAAACATTGGGCAGAGATGGCATGTGTTGAGCAAAAAATAAACGGTTACGACCCGGACGTCGATTACAATAATTATTGTCTTTACACACTTGGTCATTTATTTGATTTTCTTTGAAACAAAGCTTACGTTTTGGCATCATAACTAAAGTAGCACAATTTTGAGGACTTAGGTTTAATGATAACGGGATATTGTTTTCGTCTACGATGTGTCGTGTCCCAACAGGAAGTTGACGTTCATGTCTCTCTACAAATCCTTTCCGTTGTAGATCTTAGTACAAAGTCGTTTTCCTATATCTCATTTATTCTTGTTTTGCCAACCGTTTACGCGATCTACGTTCACAGGTAATTCGGTGGTTTTCTCTTTCCATTTTCCACTTAATATGTCCTGTGAGTATCAAAGTCTCCAATTCATTTTTTCTCATTATGAGCCCATTCAACTGACTCTTTCTAACTGTCATTTTTCGTTTTGCTTCCATGTCGGCAACGAAGGAGTTTTATGGAAAAAGGGAATAATGTCTTATCACGATAAAAGCACCGAGAATTCAAAATATTAATCACACCTGCATATTCTAAACTGGCGGAATGGTTAGACAACATTTCTCACAATAATTTTATCCCGAACATGAATGAAAATGAAAAGAGAAAACTTTTCACTTGAATCTGTAAAGAGTTATTTACATGAATTCTTGCAGCCTCTCTCTCTCGCTATATATATATATATATATATATATATATATATATTAAGAAATGGACAAAGTCCGACAATTTATTTATTTAAGACATTTTTATATTTAACGTTCTTTTTTATAGAAACAAGTATTTAAGTAAATGCTCTGTTTATAATAAACAGTATTACATAACATTTACCGGCCTGAATGTCCGAGAAATCTTCATAGAAAATATTCGTCCTTTGATAGGATTCAAACCTGCATCCTATACGGAACCGTCATTTACGCTGACGTGCCTAATCTCTCGGCCACAGAGGAGCGTTCGGTAGGCAAGGTCGAATTTACTGCTTATAAAATTCAATCTTCCATGAATCTCGTACATTCATAAATGCTCTGGCGTATCAAATGTAAACAAGATATTATATATATATATATATATATATATATATATATATATATAAAGAAAAATTTGGAAAAAGAAACAAAAATCCTTAAATGCAATCAGACGTCGACATTTCATTCATTTTAAACAACATAATTGCATTTAAGAATTTTTGTTTGTTTTTTCCAAATTTTTCTTCATTCTGTCGGATCTATATCCATTTTACATCTGCTTATATATATATATATATTCCGCGATGGGTATTAATTGACAAATAACTTTATTGAAAATTCATGCAAATGAATGCTTATGTGAAGGCAAAAATTAATGCAATATTTTTCGTATACGATCAAATTACTGGCACAATTAGTATCAACGAACTTGTTTTATATTTTTATTCCTTTTTTTTTAAATTAATACCGTATATATCACTCGATCAAAAATGTTCACCGGTATTTATCAGTTCAGCAAATTTATTTTGTTGCTTTTGTAGCTCATCGCAATTTAATTCTAACATGTCTTGGGAGGTGCCAACAATGATGCATTGTCAGGGTTTGGGACTTTTTATATCGGGCTGGCGAAACATCATTTAAATACTCGCTAGCCTAAAACCACTGTGAGAAAGCACTGAAACCGTCGTACAATATATTTCCTTGACATTAAATATGGCCGAAGCAATACGGTTTGTGATTCAATAGATTTAATGCTTCTTGAATTCGTTTAAGCCACGGAAGATATTACTGGAAAAAAAAACTCAGCAAGTAAAAATGAAACAAATCAGAGCTATAAGTCATTAACCAAATAAAAGCATGAGGTACTTCAGGAAGCAAATGATATGAAAATGTTCATGGAATGCGTACAAGCTATAACGCACGCCTGGAAATAATCATATTATTGTTATTTTCTGGGGCGTATTACTTCACAATATGGAAGATAGTATGTCTCCAAAATATAGTGCACTTTTAACTGTTAGCAATGTTTTTTATGTATTCACACAAGCTTGTTAGGCAGGTTACTGACAGTTTATGCTTCTTGTTTTTCATTTGTTCCGCGAGTGCCAAATACTCCAAGACTGCTTTTATTTGTTCTGTAGCATTTCAAATTCAATTTGGTAAGAAATAATTTGAAGTTGGACTAAACAATTTCAAATTTATTCATTTATTAAAATTTTCCTTTCAATGAATAATTGTTTCTTCTGATCATGTTTTTATTAAATGTATATTGCAATGAAGACTGCATGCTATGTTTTTTTTTACCAGAGAACAATGTTTTATTTAATTGTAACACTATAAGCATGTTTTATAAAGGCGTGTTAACAGCTCATAGGACTATCCATTGTCGGACATCCGTGGTTAATAACACAGGATTATGTATTGAGTATACATTATATATGCCTGACGTTCGAACGCTCTAGTCAGTATTAACTTCTAAAAATACCTGGTGTCATTTCCTCATTCACATCTTTCTACACGCCGATTTAATCATCTAAATCTGTTTGTTACTACAGGTTGTTCCGCTTCCAAAATTCACTTTTATTACAATTTATCTTCTAACGTCAACGATATAATTTTGTTAAATTGTTGGATTTCATTTTATATTTCAATGTGACTGTTGCTTCAAAAGCCTGTTAATGTCATCTATTTCACATGAGAAGTACGTGTAGCTACCTTTATGGGCATCGCCGTTCAATTTGAAATCAGTAGCAGATTCCCAATTCCGGTTTTGTCTACTGCCTTCACTTCTACAAAGCCATTGTCAAAATTATAAATCTGTCACATCTTCCCCTTAGATATGGTTTAATTTTCCGTGCATAATGGACTGTGTTTCAGAGATACTATTCAGAAAGTGGGAAAATCTAAATTAAACGTTGCAGAGAAGCAAAAGGGAAACAACTTCACTATATTTCCCCAGAACGCCTGGTTATTCAAATATAATAAAAAATCAATCCATGCAGATACATGTTTTGAAGTGTCATAGAATAAAAAATGTGTATCGGAGGTTCTTATGACCTTTATGATATTTTCTTTCATGTTTTTATGGTGAAAAATTAACAGTCCTTATATGGAGTCCTTCTAACCTGGTTAAATTATATATATTTCTTTGTTTTGTTTAATGGCATGTCATCTCTTAGTGAGTCAAACTAATACCAAAGCAAGTAGTGTTGGGATTTTATATGTGTATAATATTATTTCTTAGTGAATTTATTTATTTACATTATACTTGAACAATCAAGCGTGTGAGATTCACCTTCGCTAGTAGGTTCCCAACTAGCTTCCAGTTGGCTGACAAAAATAGTTTTGTAATTCAAAACATATACCTCTCTTGAAAATTCACAATATTCTGGATATTTATTGAGCATGATATCCACACCGTAATTACCAGCGAATCAGAACTTACAGAATAGACTTGCCCGGGTAACAGAATGGAATTTCCCTTGCTGTTACATAACCCACTACCAATTTGCTCAGCAGATGAGCTAAATCTTTCAGACTCAACTTCTATTACAGTTGAGTACTGTCTGTTGTTATTACCAAACTCTACAATATTCATGTCAAATGTTTTATTTAGTTTTTGTGTTTAAGTTAAAATGGTAAAAAAAAAACTTATAACGAGTTCTTATAATATGTTTTTAGAGAGAACAATATTACTTCGAATCTCAGAACCTGTCGCTAAATTATCAGAAACAGAAATTTTTAAGAAATAAATTATTCACATAATTTTGGACCTTTCAACGGAACAAGAACTACAACGGATTGTACACCTAACTTGTAGAGTAATGATGATGAAGGTCCTTACTACTTCGAACCAAATTAAAGAAGGAAGATCTCATCGATAATATTGTTTTAAGAGAAATAATAATTTTCAATCTACAATAGCACTGTTTGTTTTTCAGTTATTAAGAACCAAACATTATCAATGTTAGGAAACGGCTACTGTTAACATTATCAAAAAAGTACTGAGTACATAATGTATTCCGATATTTGAACATAACAAAGGGATATTTCTGAGCTACTATGTAATATCTAACTGAAAAAATAACCTATATGGAAGTGAATGTTGAGCAATGTATTTCAGTTGAGAGGCTTAAAAAAGAAGACAAAAACGTGCTTCTCATGACGAATTCTGAGAATGATTTGGTCGTACTCTTGAGCAACGGGGACACTAGGGAAGCAAAGACACTAATCATTAAAATTAGAAATGACAATTGAAATATCGAGGAGCCATAATTAGAAAACAATGCCTGGGGAATATCACACTTAAGCGACATACTGAATGCAAGAGAACAGGGCAGAATCAGAGAATAAACGACTTAATGTGTTTTTGATAATGGATGGGTGAACAACTATGAAGACAGTTGGTAAAGTATAAATAATTATTTACAGATACAAAAGACAGAAAGTTATGCAGTGTCCTCATCGCTCACACCCAGAAATAAAGTTGTACATAAAAGAACATTGGCTGGGATATTTATCTTTTTATCTTGATCAACGCTTGCGTTTGCCTTGCAGCTGTCAGTTGTAAAATCCAATTCTTCACTTAATTCCTATTAGGTCTTACATCTTTTTCATCTATCGGCAGCATCTTTAAACACGAGAGAATTAAGATGTGGCAAATTAAATTTTACGTTTTAGCTTGTTTCTGCTCAATGTATTTTTTTTTCTAACCATCAGTTCCGTCTGAGTTTCACACGATAACAATTGACAATTACTCTCCTCTATTCTCTAACAAATTTTACACCGATTTAAAAATGAATCAACCTTTTATATCTAGAATAATTCAACGCCTAAAATGCATCAGATAAAATCCGTTCAAATAGAAAGAAGTCAAGGGATATCACATCTCTACAAGATGGATGACCGAAAAATAATTAAATAGTGAGAAATTCAATACGTCGTGTATGAATGAGGATATAACTTTGCCAAATCGCATTTGCGTCCGACGAATATTTGTAGCCAAAGTAAATTTTGATTAATACTTTTTTTTTTACAATTTTTCAGTTTCTTACCGCCCCTACAAAAGATCTTTATTATATTTAAGTCATACAATCAGAAAACAAATAGAAAGTATGCTGTATAATAAATCTTTGATTGATTAAAAAAAAAAAGGAGAAAGTCTAACAGATGAGAAATCCATACATTCATTTATTAATCTCCTTCATTTGAAATATCACAGTTTAGCATAGTTAAAATAGAGAAAAACAGAAAATAGGATATAAAAAAAAAAGAAATGTATAAAATGGAAATTATAGGGAGATAATTATAGACCAGGATTTGATAGTATAATATAAGACTAGAAACGAAATAGCCAAAAAAAGCGTGGGCAGAAATATTGATATTAAAAACAATTTGCAAAATGAGAGTAAAATTTCAGAGTAAATATACACTGTGATTGAAAAGTAACTCCTTATTTTATGTATGATGGACACTTTCGTCTAATTATATTTTTTGCAAGGCGGGAGAGTCAATCTTACATAAAATAGGAAGTTACATTTCAATCACCATGTAGAAAGATTAAACACTAAAAATAAAGGAAATATTATTAATTATTAAAATGAGTACCATTTGATCGTGACGTCACAGTTATGCAGCTCGCCTCCTACTCTATTAAACCCTCATCATTTTCATGCTTACACTCATTTTCACGCATATATTCAATATTACAGTAATCGGCTTGTTTTAAGAAGAATGCTATTGTCACCGTGTAGATTTTTATCTCCAACATACAACGTTGTGTCGAATTTTATTTTTCATTGAATATATAACAATGCGCATCTTTTCTTATTTATAGATTTCATAATACTGAATAATGCATTACTCATCGATAAAAATCTTTTTTTTGCATAACCGGATATAAAATCATATTTTGCGAAATCAATAGTGATCGCTCTCATTTCTGTGGCTTAACATTTTAGACTTGCTAACTAAAGTATTCGATTAGGGTTGTTTCCCTATCTAAATTGGGGTCACACTGGTTTATTAGTTTTGCATCGCCACGCAACGGGTTTATTCTTTGATGTCACGTACCTACTAACATCAGAAAAACACTTCTTTTATGAAAAAGAAAGAGACTAAAGATAAATAAAACGTTATATTAACATAATATAGTTTTTCTCCGATCATCGAAATGACCCAGTATGGACACTGATCAATATTTAGAGGTCTAACTACGTAGTAACCGAAGATTTTGTAGGGTTAAATCGGTTAGATTAAACTTAAGCTGGGAGGGCAGTCCATTTAAGAGAAGGACAATTCTGCTTTGAAACATCCACTGCCTTACGGCATAAATACGGTGTAGCCCGAGCACTTTTGTGTAGTAAAGCAATATGCTTAAGAGAAGGAAAATCTCAGAATTACAAAGCACATCGTAATAGTAAGTATTACAGGATGCTATTTGGAAAGTTTGGTTTGGTTTATTTTGTTTTACGGCATATCAACCTCAATGGGTTATTTAATGCCGACAAGATTTTTAGGATAGATTCGTATGAATAGAATATGTATTCTTTGGTTTAGATTGGTTTGGTTTATTTTGTTTTACGGCATATCAATCTCAATGGGTTATTTAATGCCGAAAACATTTTTAGGATATATACGTATGAATAGAATGTGTATTTTTTGGTTTAGATTTGATTGATATGCCGTAAAACAAAATAAACCAATCTCATTGGGTCATTTAATGCCGAGAACATTTTAGGATAGATCTGTATGACTACAATATATATTCTTTAGTTTAGATTGGTTTGGTTTATTTTGTTTTACGGCATATTAATTTCAATGGGATATATAATGCTGACAATTTTTTGTTGCTGATAATTTTTGTCAAAAATCTGTTTCTGGTAATACTTTTCCTTCAAAACTGTATTGCTGGTAATAATTTTTTTTCAAAAATTATTGTTAGTCGTAGTTAAGTATTTGCACATAGCTGGGACTCTAACAGGTGCTACCACCGCGGGGACACCAGCAATTAAGAGGTGGTTCAACGCCCCTCAAAACCTCCTAATCAGAGGCCTTGCTGCTGGACGTAGTTTATCGTCTTACCCAGGACGCGGATGTTGTTTGTCTTACATAGGATGTCTATTTGAAAAGAGTAAATATTTCTTTTCTATCAAAAGAGAATAAATATGTCCACTCAATCGTATCATTCTGTAGAGAATTTCACAACTTTGATATCAATCAGCCGTAAAGAATTTAGCAAAAAAATGCCTGCACACCTTTATCGGGAATAGATTGCGAGGTCTGCCGCTAGTAAAGTTGTTTCCCCAAATAGTACTAGACAGCATCTCTCTTTCGACATTAGGAAATGTACCATTCGTCCATATATTGAATTTTGCTGCTACTCATGATTTGGTGCTTCCGCTCTATAACTGCAGATTCATGAGAAAATCTAAATAAGTAGCTGCAATGTTATCGGCTATGACCTGGCATCTCTTCTTCACTCACGTTCTCACCACGATGGCGTAATTTCGCTATGCCTTTTTTTACGATAAATATTTACAGATTCCTATTGCTTACCTCGACTTAGAGAAATGGCTTCGAGGTTTCATCATATTACTTTTGAAAATGCTAGATGCATCCAAAATTTCTATTCTACAGACTTCTTCCGATGCACTTCTAGCTCGCAGGTTTCACTTCCGGATCCTTGGTTTTTTTCGTCAAAAAAATATAAATGCAACGTCGTCCGTTATTTTCTATCTTTTAGAATCCTGTTCTTTTGATGTCATTTCTGGTCAAAGATATCTGGTCACATTCTTTCGTTGTCACTGAAACCTTGCTTCCTAGTGACTTTACCGACTTGCTTAGGGTGAAAGGGTTGAGAAAATTAAAACATGCAATACATGTCAGGGTACAAACCATCCAATTTTCCTTAACAGCGTGTTAACAGAAAATCTATTTGAAATCGATGATCATCTAAGCTGCGATAGAAAGCATCACTTTCAAAACAACATTACAAATGGTTGAAAGATTTCTGGCTGATTATTCTGTAATTTTAAGACATTGTCAAAATATCGATATGAGTGAAAAATAAATAAAACATGAGTCATAACAATATCCGCAGAAATTATCGGACTGCGTATCAACTTCCTGCGAATTTTTATTCGTAATATGAAAGCTTTTTTTTTTCTTAATTTCAAACGGAAGATTGGATATTACAAGCATCAAAACAGGACAGATGGTATTATCACCAAGAAAATTAAAATTATTTTTTAAAGTGTAACTGTTCTGGCTGTGCGGAAAAGGAAAATTATCGTTTCAGAAATCGGTGACACGTGCTCTAATTCTGTATTGGTCTGTTGCTTTCTCTTTCAAGTTAATGCTCTTCAGAGAGACTTGAGTCTTCACCTTTAAACTCTGCACCTAAATTCAAAATTCTGTGTAAGTTGGCGGGATACCCCGCGACAATCTCTCCCAAGATTTATGGCATATAGCCGAAAAATCTGCCTTTTAAACTGTTATACCGTACCTACGGGCAATTATGGGTATGTTCTAATTCCTATAAATAGAGTGGTATATACTTTATGTTGTCTTCCATTTGGAATTCACTTCCCAGTGTACTGGTCAACCTCTCTTCCCGGAGGCAGAGAGGATTCCCAGACGAGGCTATGTCAAAGGGCAGGCTCTCGTCTTGGGAGACAGCTAGCCGATCCCGATTTATACATGGCTTACGTGGAAATTTTGGCCGCTCTTACGGACTCGGATACCCGACATAAAACACGGCCTTGTGTCTCATCTGACCACGTGTGGTTGTTAGTAGATATATTCCACTTGCAATTCAGTTCCAAGTTTGCTGGTCCAACTCAGATTCACGTGACAGGAAATAATCAAATTATCATCTGTTTACAGTAATACAGTATTACCGAGACCGAACAAAAATGACGACCTCTCCGGTGTTATAAATTTCTTTACGACATTTACTGCAGAGAGCGGATGCGCCTAAAATTGTAGACTCGAAGAAAAATTTAAGAAACAAACTGTGTGCGTTCGTTATATATATATATATATATATATATATATATATATATATATATATATATATATATACACACACACACACATATATATTTGAGAGGGAGAGAGTCCTCCCCAAAAGTGTCATAATTTAAAATGAATATCTGAGTAACTACATGCCCAAGCAATTGAATGTAAATAGGCTTTCATGTTGAACCATAAAAGATAGATTTATCAAAATTCGAACAAGATATTCAAATGAATATAGATTTTATAAGCGATTTCATAAAGATTCACAAATCTTCAATCTGCCTATCTCCATATGACACGACACACGTCTCCTGTTTTGTTATCAAACTGGAAGCCGGAAATTTATGGAAAGATGGATTTAAGAAACATTGCTCGCCATTGCGTATCATCTTGAAGTGGTATAGATAAACAGGTCCGATAACACGTCTGAGTGAGAGATTAATATTCATTGATTCATATAATGATATTTTGTTGTTGACCTGCTTATATTGCCACCGTTCAAATCTCGATCACAAGCAATATCCGAATATAATTAACCAGTTTCTTCCATTTTGTCAATGGCCTAATCTGTTTCAGTGTTGAAACGTTCTTCTCAGTAAATTTCTTCATCACTTAGAAAATAAAATCCTATATTAGTTTCAACACTTGTCAAAACCCATGCACAGGCTGATAGCAATTGCAGGCTTCAATACATTATTGCACATTTCGTGTGACAGCTAAGTTGAAAATGACGTCCGCGCACTTCAACATCTTTCTGAGCCTTATGTGAAATACATTAATTAATATACAAAGCGATAGCCGAAGTTTAACCGTCAAGTGCAAATAAACAATCTGCATATAAAACCACTAATATACTGAATAAGGAGGGAGGCGCCAAAAATTTGTCTTATATATATATATATATATATATATATATATATATATATATATATATATATATATATATATATATATATATATATATATATATATATATTGCTAAACATTGTATACCTGATTCGTTCACGTTTGTTGAACGCTTACAGGCCATACGGTCTTGCCCTGATACTGCTTTTTTGTGTTTCTTTTGATGTGTCCAGTCTGTTTACCAACGTACCATTAAAGGAAACTATTAATATCTGTACAGACTTTTTATACGAAGGTAACATTAAAAAACCTCCTTTTCCTAAGGATATATTTATAGAAATTATGATACTATGTACCAGTTCAGTGAAGTTTAGTTTTGATAATGTTATGTATAGTCAAGTGGATGGGGTCCAGATGGGCAGTCCCCTTGGTCCTGCATTGGCTGATATTATTGTGGGCTACCACGAGATGTTACTTTTCGGCAAAGTGTCTAAACCGTTTATTTATTTCAGGTATGTCGATGACACTTTTGCAACTTTTTCTAATGAAAGTAAGGCTGTTGAGTTCTTTAATGAGCTCAACTCCTTACACAATAGTTTGTCCTTCACTATGGAAGTGGAGTAGGACAACTGCCTGCCTTTTTTCGACGTTTTTGTTGAACGCAGTAGAGGTGGTTTTCTTACAAGCATCTATCGTAAACCCACCTTTACGGGTCTCTATTTGAATTGGCGTTCATTTGCTCCTGCATCAAGGAAAATTAATCTTGTTAAAACCTTGGTGTATAGAGCGCTTAAAATTTGTTCTCCTATTAGATTGGACCGTGAATTTGAAAACACTAGGGATATTTTCCTTAGTAACGGCTATCCGGAGGTCCTTATTGACTATATTATTAGTAAGAAGACCAAATAATTTCATTCTCCTAAAATCCAGGGCCTTTCTAAATGTCCGGTGTATTTGAAGATTCCCTGGATTGGGGATAGGGTCAAGGCTTAATTAAATTTTGGTTAGCAAGTCGGTTTCCGGTTGCTTCCCATCAGTTGCTTTAAACAAAGCATTTTCGAAGTGGTCTGTGTTTCCGTCTTTTCGCAAGGATGTATTGCCCTACATCAAATCGAGTAATTTAGTATATGAGTTTAATTGCCAGTGGGCTGCTGGTTATGTGGGGCGTACAACCTTGCATTTGGAAACTAGAATCAATCAGCATGTACCTTCCAAAATACGACTTGATAAGATAGATAAAATATGCTATCTTCCCCACCCCATGAATATGGAATCGGCTATTGCTCAACATTTAGTTGAGAATATAGCCTGCGCCAAGTCGTTTAAAAAAAGAGTGGTTTAAAAATAAAATTATTCATACAGCCGATTCCAACAATCATTTGAAGATTTTGGAATCGGTCTGCATAGGATTAAGGAAACCTTCTCTCTGCCGGCAGAAAGAATTTGTAAAGTCTCTAAAACTGTTGGGGGATATTTTATTTCAATTGTCCCTCGATAATTTATTTACACGATTATTTCCCCTCCCCTCGTTACAAATATATATACTTCTTTATTTTTTGGTGTTTTTTCCCCCCTCTTTTTGCTCTTCATTGTCGTTAATATTCTTTGCGTTGATCCAACGATTGTCTCCTGATGAGATGTTGCTTGAAAGAGCCTTAGGGACTTTTAAAATTAAAATCAATACATTCCTCGTTTTTAAAACTATACATAAATTTTGTACCCCTAAACATTTGTTATATATATATATATATATATATATATATATATATATACACAGAGCAAAAATGTCGCCTTTAAGTGTTGAGCTCAATGATCACTTTTACATTTACACACGCTCTATCTCTGATATTCAGCACTTTAACCCATAAATATAGCACACCTTAAGATAGGTACCTCCACGAAATCGCTAAAAAAAGAGCATAGCTTGATGAAAAAGACGCCTACCTTGCCGAAAACAAAATTTTATTGTCTAAATGCTTATGTTATTATTTAGAGGAAAGACCAAAGTTTTTTTTAATTATTTTTAAAAATTTTTCCTTCTTTTTAGAAAATTCTAAATTTTGATTAAAAAAAACCTGGTTTCTATTTGTATCAGCAGAACTAGTAAATAACAGACAATTTTTAGCACGTTTTTTGGTATGACACACATTAATTTGAAAAATCGTGCAAAAATAAAATAATTATCGGATGTTAATGAAACTTTCAGGAACTATTCACAGATGATCGAAATTATTATAAATATGTTTTTTTTTATGAAAGTCATGGTAGTAATATTTTTTTAAAAATATTTATTACCCCCAATAACTAATTTTATGAAAACGCTAGAAATTCGATCGCATCGGTTTTAGTGATTACAATAATTAAAAGCACAGGGCTTTGAGGAATGCAAATCATGTTTTTTTTTTTTTTTAATTGATACCCAGTACCTGAAAAATCAGCTCTGAATTGTAACATACAAAACTCAATAAAACAAAGATATCATTTAATTTCAAATGCTTTTATTTGCTTTTAGTTGTTTTTATGAATATGGACAATATTTTCTGAAAGCAAAAAAAATTTTTCGATGAAAATGAATTTTAATACAATTATTTGTTATTTCATTAATTATAATAGATTTTACATTTAAGTTGTTAAAATATTATAAAATTAGTTAAAAGCCGCATCGGCTTTCATAAGTGTCCTTATGAGATAGATCTTTTTTTACCGCGTTGTAAATTGTATCATTTTGACTCATCAGAAGATCCCCAGTAATTGAGAAATGTAATTTTGTGCTTATAATCGAGCTGTAATTATAAAATACGGAAGACCAACCAGAATATAATTAAGTTGTGTTATTTGAGTTAAGCACTGTTCTCCGCTGTTAAGGCCTTTACTTTTGCGAAACACGTGTGGAGAAGTTAATTTGATTTTTCAATTTCAACTGAGAAGGTTACCTACAAGTATCAGTATCAGCTTATGAAATTTATATGATCTTATTTTTATATTAATCTCAGTTACGACATTTTTCCATAAATGAAATATCAAAATTAATAATAAAATGAATGCAAATACAAATAACAGTAGAATGTAATAAATGTACATAAAATTATAGTATTTTATGTATAATTCTGATAAAATTTCATAAGAAAGTTACCTATAAATTAATTAGATACCTTTCTTTAGAAATATGAAATTTAATGTCACTCTTAACAGTTTTATTTTAATTTCTTTACAATATATTTCCCATAAAGCATCATAAACGTAAAGGTGAAAGCTAAGTACAAAAAAAAAAAAAATAGACCACTGAAAGTTTTCGTTAAAAATAACGGGGTAAATAATTTGTTCACGTAAATGTAAATTATTTCACTTTTCTCCTTCCGTAGAACAAATTAGCCTCATGGAATTCGTAAATATACCATTCATCACATGTCAAGAGACGCGAAAGTTTATGACCTGCTTTGTTTTATTTTCAAATTACATCTTTTTGACACAAAAAAGCTAAGTTTGGTTCAAAAATATTTTAAATAAACATTATAATTTCTGATTTTCTTAAAATAAGTTTTGAAAAATGATAATTGATATTTAAAAAATTTCAAAGTCAGATTTCCAGTTTTTTTTTTAAATGGAAAAAAAAAAAAATTTTGCTGACTCAAAAAAAAAAAAAAAAACTAAATTTTTAACGAAAATTTCGGATGTGCTTGGAACGATTAAAAATGGAAAAAATACCCCAAAATACTTTGACCTTTCCTCTTAATAATAACAAACATTTAGACGATAAAATTTTGTTTTCGTCAAGTTTGGCGTCTTTTTTCATCATGCTATGCTCTTTTTTTAGCGATCTCGTGGAGGTACCTACCTTAAGACTTTATTTCTTCATATATATCAGTTGTAGGGATATGAGTGTGTAACACTGGGTTTCACGCTTTTGCGATCATCAGACAAACTCGTATATATATATTTTTTTTTTTAAATTGGATCTATTTTTGCATGTTTGACTATGTTTGGTAGCAGAAGGAATCTATTTGTGTGTTTCTTTGGGTTGTACCTTTATACACATAGACACATACATATATGTTTACGCATTTTAGTTGCCACCAACACATCCATCAATTCGAGGTTAGGCACAGATACAGTCCGTGCGTTCAGCCGGACAAACATACACAGTTGTAATTTTATTTCTGTGTCGGCACCTTAGCTTTTTATGTGTAGTGACGTTCGTTTCAACAAGGACCGGGTAGAGGTATTTTTGACGCTTTTCAGGTCTACCGCATGGGCCCTCAGAGAAACGTACACTTCCTCTCGCACATACAATATTATTGGTCTGGGACTTTTCACCACCAGTTCGGATAAGCTGTGTTCTGATTATGGTTACGGTGGTGATGATGATTGCATTTTCAACGCTAACTACTTGTACGTTGTTGACGATTGTGATTATGCTGGTAGTGATATTAGCTATGATATTAATTATTATTGATAATGTTAATAATAGATATTAATTTGTTAACGGTTAACTTAGCATTAATAATCTAATTACAAAAAATAATTTTGCTCTATCACTGATATTGAGCGTTTTCCACTGTGTATCGTGCATATAATCTTATTATAAAACACAAATTGTGTGTGTTCGTTTATATATGGGATCGTATTTCCAACATTTTTCAACCGATTTCAACAAAACTTCAAAGGACTACGTATAATTACCCGGCGGTGGTTCTGACAGCGCCATAAATTGTAAAAAAAAACAATTGTTTTTGCACGAAGTCAATTTGAAAGCACGGGTAAGGGTATCGCACGTGGCCGGAAGTTACTGCCACCTACTTAAAACGTCGGAATGCCGTTAACTTGCGGTGACTCAGCTTTTTTTTCATAGAACGATACACAAAAAGTAAAATAATTGAAACATAAACATACAAAAGTCCTCCTAACTAAAAATAATAACCGGAAACTACTTTAAATACACATGCTGTCCAAATGAAACCCATCTCTACAGTCAAAATGGGGAAGTTAATTTTTAGTCATCAACCAAAAGATATTGCCAACCGGCTACGATGCTAACTGCAACTGATATAAACACAACCGATATATATATATATATATATATATATATATATATATATATATATAGCATAAAAGTAATTTTAACGAACCAGCGAAAAAAAAAAAATTATGAATCGAAACAAATCCACTTCCCAAACCTGTCTAATGAAGTCACAAATTAAAGGAAAATATTAACAGTATAAAATATCCTAATTGTTTTTATTAATCATCTTGCCTTTATACATATATATATATATATATATATATATATATATATATATATATATATATATATATATAGCTGTTATATTTTCACCATAAATGAATATTAAAAAGTACTGAATAGTTACTGCTTAATGGGAAGTGCCTTTGAAATTTGAAAGCAGAACAATTAAAGATGTAATTGATAAGATCGGTATGAAATAAGATGGGACTTTCACAAGGAAGCAGAAATAGACACGGAAGAAATGCTAAACAGTGTGTAAGTAAACAGGACTGACCCATACGTAAATTATTAAAATGCAACATTAGTAATATATTAAAGTAAAAAAAAAATAGGAAAAGACATGTCACATTTAAACAACAGACCTATTCAATATCAAACTGCAGAGTTTGACGTATGGAAAATAATTTCAAGGGAATAATTTTTAATTGCGGATGTAAAGCTCATTTGTGGGCTAGATGTTTTGATATCCATAAAAAAATACAAAAAAAAAAACAGAACTCTTGTAGTTTTGACACACAATACAAGTCACAAATATAATTCAACATAAAATAGGTTGTTGTAATGGCATTCAGTACGGCGACCAAGGTGTCCATATAAGAATATGCAGGATAGGGAGCTGATTTACGTTAGTCTTGAAAATGTTTATATTACAGTGATCCAGAATGCACCCTCGCCTTATTCCGTACCATAACGCAGCAATTTTGGAGAAGACGCCTGAGGGGAACTTTCTCATCACTGATATAATACGAATGAATAGACAGAGAGTCAACACAAGGAATGTGGCCTGGCGTGCCCTGGCTGTGATGGCCTGTACTGGTGGAACCAAGGATTGTTGCACACCCGAACATCTGCCAGGAAAATATGCGTAGGATTTTCGAACGATTAGTTACGTCTCGACACTGATTTGCTGTTGGGCCGTGAACAAACCATCAGCTACAAGTTCGTGCATCTTTTTTTTTTTTTGTTTTGTTTTTTAATTCTGTCGCGGCTGGGAAAATAAAATTTGTTAGCAACAGTCTGTATGACTATATATTTGATCTGATCTGACTATACTAAAGAGAGCAGAAAGAGTCAACTACTTTCTAGGGCGGCACAAGGAAATGTTTATTTTCACCGCATCGTTAGCCAGAATCCGAATGCAAGTGTTTCACTTGAGGTCTAAAATTAACTTTAGTCCCAATAAAAGGGCTAGACAATGAGACATATTGAGAGTGCATAATTTCCTCCAGTCACGATAAAAATTATGTGTTTGAAAAGACCAGGTGATACGATGAGAGGAATGATTTTGTCTGTTTACACGGTTTCATTTCTTCTAAATTTACTCACTATTATTGAAAAGCATGCAGATAAACGCGGAAAATTATTTATGATGATACAGAAGAAAAAACATAGTTAAAATATACATATGCCAAAGCGTTATGTTCCTTAAAATGTATCAATGAAAAGTAGAGATTCTTTTCGTAACCTGTATTTGTACACTGTATTAACGAGAAGGATGATATCGACATTTTTTCAAGTTCTAAATTTGAAAGAAATCCTAAAAATTCTAAAACCTTGATATTCAAGGAAAAATGATTATCGCGTTCTAAGTGATGAATTTTATTGCCTCATAAACGAACACGAGTAAATATATTTATTAAATATTGATTGATTTTTTTTTATACTTTTAGTTCATTTTGTTTAATTAATTATATATTTACTTAAAATATTTAAAAGTCGTGAATAAACAGTTATTTAACATTTATAATCATGTATTGAAGTTTCAGGAAGGAGCATTTTCTTGTAAAGGAGGAGATTTTTGAAACATCAAGTATATAAGTATTTTCTTTTGCAATTCCCCGATATTTAACACATTCATATAAATAACTTTTAAATTTTCTTTCTCTTTACTTATTTTGCTTACAGGTTTAAGTTTTTGCACACACGTGCATACATACACACACGCATTATATATATATATATATATATACGATCGTGGTGATGTTCTCTGTCTCGTCTCTTGTTTTGTGTATGTATATATATTTAAATATGTCTGGGTGCTTAGATATTATAATCTGATTGCGTTTGTTTTACGCGTGAGTTTAAGACCCCATTCACACACTCTTAGGATTAAAATGGATACATTGTCAAAAGACCGGATATAAAATTAGCTAAAGTAACTTCAATGAAGAAATAAATTGAATAACACATATATATTTCTTCTTTTCTCCTCAGTAAACTTAATAGCGATTAAATTTTGATCTTGAAATTAGCAGTTTTTAATTTCAATATTAAACTTTATCATATAATCTAGTAATTATTGATTAGAATAAATTCTTTTTTAATAATACCCATATTTTAAGTATTTGAATAGCTATTATAACATGACTTCGTTGTCAAGCTTTTTGAATTTTCCTATACTTGTATTTTGATTGGTCCATCTAGCTTTTGTAACAACGTTTTCCCCTTGTGAAGGATTGTTAATTAATTCGAAACTTTTAAAACCCTTTATTCTACATTCAACATCATCACTTGTTAAGTCACTGAGAGTGTTGAAACAAAATGGCTATTTTTGTAGTGATTTTATAACATATTTATGTTATAATTTTTTTTAATAAGTAATTATATATATATATATATAATCAGTATCAGATTATACTAGACTAAAAAAATATGTTAGGGTCTGCTGAAAATAGTAGCAAAATAGTTCAGTTACTGTTTATATGTAAAAATATGACATTTTAAAGGTACTATTTAAAATACGCGTAATGTTGCGGTAAATATTGTTTATTCGCTTGATAATTATCTTGAAGGCGCTATATCAATATAACGAATAGAAAGAATTTTAATACAAGCAATTAAGAAATTATTTTTTAACATGGAGATGTATTTTATTTTCTTTTGTGATCTACGCAAGGTTACTGAATGGAATAATCAAGCGAAGGTTGGAAACGAACGATAATACTTAGGAAAAGAACAACACATATAAGATTCGGCAGCGGCGAGTAGACTTAGTGATCTACTGCTAGAACTGAGTCAAATGAATTCCACAGTGAATCTTGGACTGTCAACTGCCCCATACGGTCAGATATTGAACAAGGACGTAATTCATGTGGGGTATTCGTTGCCCGTAGGCGCGGCCAAAAATTCCCATTAGACCCCACATAAAATGGGGTTTGGTAGCTATTTCCGGAGGCGAGATTCAGCCTTTCGACACAGCCACGTCTGGGGATCCTCTCTGCCCGGAAGCAGAGAGTTTGACCAGCACAGCTGGAGACGAATCTCCAACTGCAGAATAACTACCAACCGCCCCACGCGGTCAGATGTGGTACAAGGACGAATTTAATGTGGGGTTTCCGAGCCCGTAAGCTCGGCCAAAAATTCCGCGTAGATCCCGTATACAACGTGGCCGCGTAGATACTTCACGAGACGAGACTGTCCTACGACCTATTCGTCTGATGATGCCCATATTCTTCGGGTAGAGAGCTTAATCAACCCAGCTGAAGACGAATCTCCAACTGTAGACCATCATGCAGTATTTACTACTATATTTATGTGAATGGGGCCATACCCATTACTGTCTGTAGGTGTGCTACATCACTTTTTATATTTATTGAAACATCCATTTCAATGAACCTTTGACATTTAAACCTATATTAGACGGATTGTCGGAATTGTACTTTTATATTCTGCATCTACTGCATCATATATGCAGTTACCTTAGTTAAATAAATAAGAAAGAAACGAAGACATCTAAAGAATAAAAATTTTGTAAGTATAAATAAAAATATAGCATTGCAAATATCTTAGAATTATTTTTTGTTCGAATTGCTTTATTCATGAAGCAAAATGCTGTCCATTATTGTAATCCGAATCGCAATGAAATGCGTTTTCATAATTTTATCACGCACAAAGATCTTTCAATAGACGATAGCTTAAAAAAATGACATGTATGGCTTTCCTGCGTGGGAATTAAGAAATACATTTGTCAAATAATTATTGAGGGATAATAGAAGATTTCACACATTAATGGAAAAATAATTACATCAAGGAATATATGTCAGGGACATGTCGTTAAGAAATCAGGGAGACTCAATGCATTTCAATTTGATTTCCTTTTTTGTCAGTTCTTATAGATTCATGTTTGAAATGTGGTTACAGATTTTAAGATCAACAAGTCAGATTAAATGAGAATCACAATGACATGCAAGCAATTATGGGAGGATGAAGCATAAAATAATGTGATTTAAATCCTTAATAAATTCCGAAATATATATGTATGTATAAATTTTAATACGTAATCTAAGAAAATAAGAGGCGAAAGATAGAAATAAAAATATCCAACGTCTTTTCAGCCACCAGAAAATTTCCATTCTAACTGGTATTTCTTATGGACAGCTACAATTGTCGCCTTTGTGTAGGTGCAGAAGAAACTGTGCCGAAGTGGAATGCCAGACCACTGCCTCGGCTGACCGGCACAAGTGGACAAACATGAGAGTTCATACGAGCAGAAAGACACACATGAACATTTACAAATAAACGTTACCTTCGGAAGCCGGCATAGACACACTAAAATTTTACAAACTTACATCCAAATATAATTACCGACTGTTTTAATGAACGTGATACGTGACTTCATAAATTGAAGTGACACAAATAAAACTGAAAAAAAGTATACTTCTGTCTTTTTGTTAGTTTTCACTCAATATATGAAGAAGCTTTAATAAAAGTAAAACATAACATATTGATATACGCTTCTTATTATTGTTCATATATATATATATATATATATATATGGAAAATAATTTCAAGGGAATAATTTTTAATTGCGGATGTAAAGCTCATTTGTGGGCTAGATGTTTTGATATCCATAAAAAAATACAAAAAAAAACAGAACTCTTGTAGTTTTGACACACAATACAAGTCACAAATATAATTCAACATAAAATAGGTTATTGTAATGGCATTCAGTACGGCGACCAAGGTGTCCATATAAGAATATGCAGGATAGGGAGCTGATTTACGTTAGTCTTGAAAATGTTTATATTACAGTGATCCAGAATGCACCCTCGCCTTATTCCGTACCATAACGCAGCAATTTTGGAGAAGACGCCTGAGGGGAACTTTCTCATCACTGATATAATACGAATGAATAGACAGAGAGTCAACACAAGGAATGTGGCCTGGCGTGCCCTGGCTGTGATGGCCTGTACTGGTGGAACCAAGGATTGCTGCACACCAGAACATCTGCCAGGAAAATATGCGTAGGATTTTCGAACGATTAGTTACGTCTCGACACTGATTTGCTGTTGGGCCGTGCACAAACCATCAGCTACAAGTTCGTGCATCTTTTTTTGTTTTGTTTTGTTTTGTTCGACAAAATACAAAGAATGATCTGCAATGTAATTGATCAAGACTTGGCATGTCGATTCCCGTCACTTTCTCCGAGACGTGACGTGGCTTCCTTCTGACCTTTCTATAAATATTTTCATGGCAGCTGTTCTCTCAAGGTTTTTTCACTGATCATCCGACGACATAAATTTAAGCGTGGATTTATACTAGCATCTATGCCCCACACGTTTACCGTTAAAATAGTTTTAATATAATCACCACCACTTCTCAAAAACATCCTTTCTCGCACTTCCAGCCTGCGGATTTCCCTTTCGTTTACTTTCTACTCTGATAACTACAATCTCCAAAAATGTAAATGCATTGTCAATCGCTATCTGCTGATGTCTTAATCCCCGTTCATCGTTTATTTTATCCTCATTCCCTCTGCGAACATTTTTCTTTCACTTTACCTCTATGTATCCACCTGGAACGTGTGATACTACCGCCTCGCATGGGGCGTGTGTGTGTGTGTGTGTGTGTGTGATACGAATAAAGTGTTGACACTGAGTTTGAACATAGAACAACAATGAGAAAACACAGGTGATTCCATTATTGGATTACGTACACCACGTGACCATAGAAGTAACGCGTATGTCGGAAGTCGTGTGACATCTAATTGATCGTCCTGGCCATTCCATCCTCTATCCTATGCGGATCGTCCTGGCCATTCCATCCTCTATCCTATGCGGATCGTCCTGGCCATTCCATCATCTATCCTATTATGATCACTATTTCTTCTCTATCCTCTATTACTATGTGGACCTTTATTCTCTATATTATTCACTATATATTTCTCTATTCAGATTACTGTTCGATGGTTACTATTCGAGCGAGTATTATCGATCAAATACAATTACTGCGAGTGCTATCCGAAGGCGTCTGAGATCATTATTGTTCAACGGTGTACTATAGTTTTATCTAGAATTACGAAGTCTCTACTACAACGAGCATTACGAAAACGAGTATTCGTTTACATCAAAAAAAGTGGCATTGACGACTGTAATTGTCAGTAGCCTATAAAATAAATATTCGTTAAATAACACGAGATTTTTAATTCAGAATTATCTAATCAATCTGTAAATCACGACCCTAGATAGTTAAAGTTTATTCAAGTGTACAACCGAGGCAAATTTCAAAATTCATTGCTCTGTGCAACCATCTTAAAATGATGAATTGTTTTACCGTAAGGAAAATATCGACCACGTTATTCCCTTTTATATTAAATATACTTTTACTTTTGTTTCTAATGCTGTGTTGCCATATGTTTACAGCGTTGCTTTGACTGTTTATTAACTTCAATGGGGAATGTTTTATCTGCTTTTATCACCACTTGCACCCAGATAAAAGATTCTTCAAAAGAATAATACGTCCTCGTGTCTTCCATGGGTAAGTACCTCTCAAGTTTCACAATTAGAATTACATTTTTTGCTGATATATGCATTGGAGAGTATAAACCCGATAAATATGTACGCAAACAATGGAGCTAAGATTGCGTGAACTACAGTGTAAGTAGATATGTGTGTGTCCATACAAGGAGCCATCTACATGCATATTCAAATAAAAACGACCAATATTTACCTATCTATGAACAATTAAATAGTTATAGATTCAAATGAATTATTTCTAATTTGAAAGAAATACTATTTTTCGCTATTTATGTTCCCAACACAGTGGGATCTGTCGTATAATCGACGAAGACAAACAAAACCATCTTATTTATGAAATTTCACCGGTGCTTCAAATACCACATCTTTATTTTTTCTTCGTATATTTTTTGAAGTCATATTAATGGATGAAATAAAGTGATATGCTATGGAAAAAGAAGTAATTTTCTTTCTAACATGAAAATTAAATATACGCATGACAATTTAAAGAATAAATTCTTCAAGTTAAATATAGTTTACTTATAGACAGTATAATCAAATCTGTGAACTATTTCTCTTTTTGCTGCGTCCGTCTTAATATCAGTGATTTGGGGAAACATCTCTTCAAAAAGCTAGTACTTTATTCATGCAAATAATATAACTCAGGTTATATTGCTTACAATCTGTATTTTCTTTAGAGAAATTCTATTAAACATAATGCGTTAACCGTACTTCTTGTAATTATCATAATCTGAATCATATCACTGTCACTGATAATCAGAGGACATGTAGAGACACTGAAAGCAAACATATTTCCTTGAAAGATAAAGTGGAAAATGTAATAAAATCTTACAAATACTTGACTATCGCTTTTAATGAATATGTGTCGTTGAGAAGCTCCTACGTAATTTCACATTATGAAGGCATAGGTTTATTCATTTTAACGCCTTCATGCGATATATATATATATAGATATTATAGTGCAGCCTGTTTTCGAACAGAAAATTCGAGATGAAAATACACCGTTTATCGAACAAAATTTCGGTTCTCGAAGAACATTGCCTAACCGAATTAACCCGAATGGAAACATTTCCGAGTCGACCGCCTTGTTGTATCCATTCGTGTATTGTGGCGTGCTTTTCTTTTCCAATTTTATTGTACTCTGACTTTTTTCTCTACATTGATTCTTATTGGAAAAATTATTTCAAGTTACGAACGGCCTTCAGGAAAGAATTAAATTCGTGAACCGAGTTACACAGACTATGTGCGTGCGTGTATGTGTATTAGAATTCCCCCAATTCAAGACAGTAAAGCCAGTAAGACACAATCGGTTACTAGGTGTGAAAGAATAAGTAAATGAAACATTATTATAGCTCGAGAAGAATAGAAGGTTAATCCGAAAGACAGTAGATAACGATTGTCATTGATCTTCACAAATTGAAATCCAAATTTACCTGGAATGTATCAAGCCGGAAGAGGGATCCACAATAGAGAAATGCGAAAAATGTGTCAGCTTAATACTTCGGGTTATTTGTATTTTAGACTATTCAATTCTAAATTCAAGAGAGCTTGTTGCTAATCTAGTACTGCGATTAAATTCATGTAGTCCAGACATTATGGCGAATAGCCATCCGAACAATTACCTTGAAAGAATTTATAGAACATTTACAGGAATACAACATCTCAGCAACTGGAAATTGACTGAAGCCAAGAAGTCACGTCACGACCAGAAATATTACAAATTTTTCCTTGATACTCCCTAAACATATATATATTCACTGAATGTGCTAGACAAGCGCGCGCGCGCACACACACATTATATATATATATATATATATATATATATATATATATATATATATATAGAGAGAGAGAGAGAGAGAGAGGCACGGTGTATAGCGGCTTGGATTGAGGAATCGCAGAGCCGAGTTCCAGTCGAATCCATTACATTCACTTACGTGCTAATACCCTTGGGAAAACTGTGAATCCTCTTCTCCCTCCAGCTATGGATAAATAGCAGAACAGACTGGGTTCTATAGCCTTGGGTGGCAACTGGTCTAGGAGAAGGAAAACTCTGAATTCAAAACCTCCGGAGGGTCGTTTGGGGACCTTGTGGCACTTAGTTCACTAGGTCTTTGAATTCGGCCTTTCAAAAAGTGTGGCTGGTCCTGCACGAAACCTTCACCAGTATAATCAAATCTCATGTCACGTTGTCGGGCTGTCGGTTTCCTGGAAACTGATCTGCTTGACCCTCATACGTCGAATCTCGACGGGAGAGTCGACAACGACTATATATCTATCGTATTTTCTTTATCGTTTTTAATGTTCTTCCATTTATATAATGCCGTCTAAGACATAACAGATATACACAATTTGAAACCAGTATCAATGTGATAAATGTAATTGCAATTTTTGAAAGACACAGTCCGACATGGAATGACTACAGTCTTAAACATAAAGACAGGATAATGTACTAACACCCAGCGCAAATGATCAATAAATTTTCCGAAAGCGTTTTGGTCAATATTCACTACGTATAGATTCTCTCAGACGGTAAGAAAGGAAAACTGTAAGGAAACCAGAACTTAAATAAAATTATTTAATCCTCTTTGTCAATTATATTGAGTGAAACTTGTAAAGATCACTTGGCAGAATCAACGGAATCCTGTCAAAACCTTAAAAAAACGACGATACCAGAAAAAGAGAGAAAAAAAATCCTGAACACAAACTTACTTACACAGTAAAGTTCTCGAAGCAAACATTGTCGAGAAACCGAGCAAGAAACGCTTCCTAACCTTACATTGTATGAAAAGATGTCTTTAATCTTGACTCTAGTTTCATGCACACGCGATATTTTTAGACAGAAAAATTTTCTTAGGGAGATAATAATTTATTAATACAAATCTTATTAATTAACCCAAAGTTTGGGATAGAAAAGGTGTATCCGTAACTTTCCGAATAGTATTTGCGCCTAAGTGAATATAACGATATCAATGAGAATTGCAACACAACTCTCACATTAAAACTTTCAAACCATTACAGATTACACCACCTGCTCATCCATAATTACATCACCTAATATTGCCAAGTCTCGGTGATCGTACGGGAAACCATGTTTCAATATGATCGGGTAGAAAGTTCTTTTAGCGAAGAAATGTAATATATTGAGATAAATTTTGATCTTCACCTGCCCTTCCCCACCCATTTTTTGTCCGAATCTATTTGTATTTCAAATTTGTAATATAACACATTTTCCATCGTTTTTCGTCTTCTTTCTAAAGTAATTTCAGTTTGACCAATGACTTTTTGTCTACGTTTGCTGTACTATTACATTCACCAAATATTACTTTCTATTTTGCATATTATGATATTTATTTTTACATTATTTTGGTTTCTTTCTCTCACCTTCTAAAAAAATATTCTCCATTATTCTTCCACAATTTAATCCATTGTTTTGAAACGTGAGCGATTTCTTTCCGCCGTCATGAATTGGTAGTGCTAAACGATATTTATGAGATTTTTATTTTTATTTATTCACATTTTATCTCTTTCTCTATATATATATATATATATATATATATATATATATATATATATATATATATATATATATATATATATATATCACGCATACATATACACACACAACCATTATTCAACATCTTAGAAGACTTACTTCCTTATTTAATACAGTACATTTTTTTCTTTTACTTGAATATTATATTATTCAGCTCCCGTGACGTAAGAAATCAATAGAATATACGGTTATATTTCTTTTTCCTTGAAACGAAAAAAAATTAGATTTAGAGACAAAAAATAGCACTTTCCTATCTGAAGCAAACTTCCATCAATTACATTTATATTTTTTATTAATATTATATTGTACGGAATAAGTAAAATTTAAACTAAGTATCCTCTAGTTGAAATGTCGCTTGCATAAGTAACCTCCCTAATATGTCTGTCTGCTCTTTAGTGCTCTCTGTCTGAGCACGTTCGAGTGTCTAGTTATTTATTTTTGTTCGTCTGCCGGACAATAGCCTATATTCCCATGGCATCCTTTTATTACCGATGCACTGATTGGGACTAATTTCCTGATTTGTCTCGCCACTGGAGTGATATTTATCATCTATCCGTTGTAAATTATGCCTCTGAGGATTCTTCCAGGGTTTAAGGCGGCGTAAAATCTTTTTTGTTTGCAAGGACATTTGAAATAATAAAAAAAAAAAAACAGTTATCGCTATCGTTTACTCCTGGCAATTTCAGAAACTATAGTCCACAGGAAGAAATTCTACGAATTATACCGACATAAAAATAACAGGCACCACTTTGTATATGCTGGTAGTAAATATTAGAGTGTCTTCCATGAGGCTATGTCACTTTTGGCTGATAGAATGAGATATGAGATATCCTCTTACAAGCTTTGTTCCTGAGAATACTGTTGTGTCTCAAAGAGCGTGTTGAACATCAGTAAACCTTTACACTCTTTTCTCTTCAATTTGAAGATGTCTCATCTGGTGTTGATTAATCAAAATGCTTTAACTCGTAAATATACTTACAACTCCACTCGTCAAGACTTGTCTAATATTTACTCTAGAGCGTAATTTCTATTGAGTGATATGCACATATGTCCATCCATGGTTTTTGTTATTACCTCTAAAAAGATTCCCACAAAGCAGACTTACTTGAGGATATCATTTTAGATTTTTATATATATATATATATATATATATATATATATATATATATATATATATATATATATATATATACCCATGAACTGGTTCCTGTTCTCTCCAACAAATGCCTGCTTCTTGATTTTCAATTTGTAGGAAGTCCTCTCCCTGTAGTTCTTGTACTTAAAATTTTAGGGGAATTTTCTCATCTCTCGAATTATAGATATATTAATCATTTACGTGTTTTTTTTTTTGGGGGGGCAAATTACTAGAATTTCTAAGTATGATGAAGTCATTAAGCTTCTCCATCCACACGGCTTTCTTTCGGATAAACATTATGGCGCCCTTTTCTCTACGCGAACCACCGGTATGTTAACGAATGGAACTGAATTTGTCGAAGGTGATTTAGATAAGAATGGCTAGATTCGAGATGTGGTTTCAGATAACTCGCAATTTGATAGGATTTGTCGTACTGGCCTTCTTCACAAGCTCAAAGAACTCGGTGTATCTGGTCGAATAATACACTTCATTCAATGTTCTGTACAAAACCGTGTAATGAAATTTGTTATGAACGGTTATGCCTGTAAATCCCTTCCCATTAAGTATCTCCCATGGCGTTATCCTTGAACCTACAAGGTTTGTTATCTTCATCCATGACCGCCTGGTTGTCATCAGTTCACGAAATGTAACTTATTCTGATGAAAGCCACTTACACCCGTCTTAGTACTAAGACCAATCGGTTCGATAAACTAAAACTATTAGCAACTCCAGAAAATCATCACTTATCAGTTACTTTTATGGTGAAGCAAATGGCTTGGAATCTGTACGCCTCGAATACGAAACAGTTATATTTTAATACTCATTATATACATCTACATGTCTTGTCCCTGCAGAACATATTTAATCACGACTCTCCACAATGTCATATCATTTGTAGCTCAATGTAAATTGTCTACAAAACTATGACCTGTCATCGATTGACAGAAGCTCCTTAGGGATCTTATGGAAGTTTTTCCTTTTTCCTTAAATATGTCATGCGTGCATCTAAATTCCCTGCCCCTTCTTCCTCGTAACGTGGCTTAAAAATATCCACCACTCTCTCTCTCTTTCTAATGTGAAGTTTAAGTGTCCTATTTGTCTCTATATTATTTGAAACTTATCAATGAAGCAGTTAAGAGGAAGGGAGTTCCACTCTCAGGAAGTGTAAGTAGGTATCATGCCATGGAGATGTGAATTTGCTTCTTTTGTCCAAAATGCTGCGTGGGAGTAATTAGATTGTGGGTCTTCAAGGTGCTGATAATTTTGAAGAATTGTAAATATAAGATGAAATTTTGGCAGCAGTTGTTAAATTGAACATTCCTACAACTG
>CAHIKZ030000531.1:1772500-1782500 GCA_903632075.3 Acanthosepion pharaonis | reverse complement strand
TGATTTGTGAAACGCGTCAATTTTTTCCAAGATCTACCGTTTCGGAATCGTACCACGTAAAAACCGGCCATGTGCCACATCCTGTCTTGTGGGGTGGTTTGGTAAAAAAAAAAAAGTTCACTGCCAGGCTTGCAACAGACTTTCCGAACTCTGTACTTTCGGGCAGACCGGAACCCAGACAAGGCTATGCCTACGGGCTGAGACTAGTCTGCGGAGGTAGACAAACCCTGCCCCATGTATGCGGGGTCTAAGAAAAATTTTCGCCTGAGCCTACGGGCTCGAATTCGCACCACATATACACCGCCTTGCGGGAAGTTTTGTAAATAACAGCCGTTCCGTGTCAGTAATTCTCGGGTTTGCGACTCACAAGACCTCGGATTCTGGCAGATAGTGACTCGGTCGGAGCTCTGTCTACAGATAGAGATTCGACTGAAAATAAAATAAAATAAAAAAAAAAAAGCAATGTGCTTGTTACCTTCGTATGCAAATTTTGGACCAGCGATCCAAATGTACGCGCTCGTGTTCTTAACGTTAAACCTGACCTTGAGCCTGGGGGATTGAGTAAATACCTAACCGTTCAGAGTCAGTCTTCAGACTAACTCGTACTGGCGTCACCGAAAGTATCCGAAGCATTACGTATATCTGATCGTTGTACGAAGTATGTTATAGAAAGAAGAGTATGTTAGAACAATACACATAGAATAGTGCCGTTATAATAGTAATAATTTTTAGTAATACTTTTCCTAACCACTAAGAGAAACGTATACAAAACATTCAACTAAATAAAATAATGACAATAATAACGACATCAGTGAACAGAATAAGAACGAACTAAGACAAACTTCACATCTCCAATTCTGAACAATATTATCCAACCATAACAATATCAAAATAAATACAACTATATCCACCACTATTATAAATATAGTCAAAACCGAAACAATAATTCTGTATCAGGTATATATAAACGTAGGTACCTCCACGAGATCGCTAAAAAAAAGAGCATTGCATGATGAAAAAGACGCCAAACTTGACGAAAACAAAATTTTATCGTCTAAATGTTTGTTATTATTAAGAGGAAAGGTCAAAGTATTTTGGGGGTATTTTTTTCCATTTTTTAATCGTTCCTAGCACGTCCGAAATTTTCGTTAAAAATCTAGTTTTTTTTGAGTCAGCAAAATTGACCATTTTCTTCCATTTTAAAAAAAAACTGGAAACCTGATTTTGAAATTTTCTTAAATATCAATTATCATTTTTTCAAAACTTATTTTAAGAAAATCAGAAATTATAATGTTTATTTAAAATATTTTGAACCAAACTTAACTTAGCTTTTGTGCCAAAAAGATGTAATTTGAAAATAAAACAAAGCAGGTAATAAACATTCGCGTCTTTTGACATGTGATGAATGATACATTTACGAATTCCATGAGGCTAATTTGTTCTACGGAAGGAGAAAAGTGAAATAATTTACATTTACGTGAACAAATTATTTACCCCGTTATTTTTAACGAAAACTTTCAGCGGCCTAATTTTTTTTTTTTTTTTTTGTACTTAGATTTCACCTTTACGTTTATGATGCTTTATGGGAAATATATTGTAAAGAAATTAAAATAAAACTGTTAAGAGTGACATTAAATTTCATATTTCTTAAGAAAGGTATCTAATTAATTTATAGGTACCTTTCTTATGAAATTTTATCAGAAATGTACATAAAATACTATAATTTTATGTACATTTATTACATTCTACTGTTATTTGTATTCATTTTATTATTAATTTTGATATTTCATTTATGGAAAAATGTCGTAACTGAGATTAATATAAAAATAAGATCATATAAATTTCATAAGATGATACTGATACTTGTAGGTACCCTTCTCAGTTGAAATTGAAAAATCAAATTAACTTCTCCACACGTGTTTCGCAAAAGTAAAAGCCTTAACAGCGGAGAACAATGCTTAACTCAAATAACGCAACTTAATTATATTCTGGTTGGTCTTCCGTATTTTATAATTACAGCTCGATTATAAGCACAAAATTACATTTCTTAATTACTGGGGATCTTCTGATTAGTCAAAATGATACAATTTACAACGCGCTAAAAAAGATCTATCTCATAAGGACACTTATGAAAGCCTGTGCGGCTTTTAACTAATTTTATAATATTTTAACAACTTAAATGTAAAATCTATTATAATTAATGAAATAACAAATAATTGTATTAAAAATTCATTTTTCATCGAAAAATTGTTTTTGCTTTCAGAAAATATTGTCCATATTCATAAAAACAACTAAAAGTAAATAAAAGCATTTGAAATTAAATAATATATTTGTTTTATTGAGTTTTGTATGTTATAATTCAGAGCTGATTTTCAGGTACTGCGTATCCAATTAAAAAAAAAAAAAAAAACATGATTTGCATTCCTCAAAGCCCTGTGCTTTTAATTATTGTAATCACTAAAACCGATGCGATCGAATTTCTAGCGTTTTCATAAAATTAGTTAGGGGTGGTAATAAATATTTTATAAAAATATTTCTACTATGACTTTCATAAAAAAAAAAAATATAATTTCGATCATCTGTGAATAGTTCCTGAAAGTTTCATTAACATCCGATAATTATTTCTATTTTTGCACGATTTTTCAAATTAATGTGTGTCATACCAAAAAAACGTGCTAAAATTGTCTATGTTATTTACTAGTTCCGCTGATACAAATAGAAACAAGGTTTTTTTTAATCAAAATTTAGAATGTTCTAAAAAGATGGAAATTTTTTTTAAAATAATTAAAAAAAAACTTTGGTCTATCCTCTTAATAATAACATAAGCATTTAGACAATAAAATTTTGTTTTCGGCGAGGTTGGCGTCTTTTTCATCAAGCTATGCTCGTTTTTTGCGATTTCGTGGAGGTACCTATATCAACGGTAACAACTGTTCCGTAAAATATGTGTTGCGGAAAATTGCAGAAATAGAAAAAAAAGAAGGTATCTATGTACACGAACATGATCTTGTACATAACTATATATCAAATGCATCACTCATACAGATAAAAATTCCGCTTCAAATTCGATCTATTAAACTGAGATCAGTCACAATAAATGTGCGTCAAGGTTCTTAAAATGTTTCAACATTTATGGTCGATCTATCATCACAATACCGAATGTTTGATTGAAACAGACTAAAAATAACGTTTTTTGATGTTAACGATCACTCGTTGTCGCATTTGTAATGCCAACGAATGCTCGTTTTTACTTTCATAAATGCTCTTTGTAGTAGAAACAATGTAATTGCTGATACAACTATAGTACGCCATTGAAAAATACGACATCGAATAGCACTCGCTTTAATATTACTTGCTCGATAATACTCGCTCGAATAGTAACCCATATAGTGATCTGAATAGAGAAGAAGTATAGTCAATATGAGTTCCTCTAGTGTAGAAATAGCGATCCGTATATTACAATGTATAGGACTTGAAATAACTATAATTTCGGCGCAAAGCTGATTCCTACTAATGCGTTTCCACGAAGAGCCACGTGATCTACTAAATTCAATAATAGAATAGCCTTTGTATACTCACTGGCGATCTATGTTCTAACTCAAGTGTTGGCAGCGACACTTTATTCGTGTATAGAAGAACGCAAATGAAATTATATAGCCAAACTTCAAATTAAGAAAACAAAAATGAAATTCTCAGCGTCCCCCATTCATTCCTGCGCATGTGTAATCGTATCAACGTAAAGCTAAATGTAGTTTGATAATGTCATATGATAACCAGCCCCCAACTTAGATAATATATTAAAATCAAAAGAGACAAGGCTGCAACGAGGAAGAAAACAGTCACGTGTAAATGAAAACCCAGATTAGAATTTATTGCATTTTGTTGAGAGCAAACTTATAAAAAATACGTTCAGTTCTCTTCATGTTTATTGTCAGAGTTACAAACATATGCATAACAATTTCTTTCTATTATTTTTATTTTGTTATTCAGAAATAAATAGGCAATTATAACGCAATAAGAAATAATGGTGGAATAAACATTTATTCTTACATTGTACGTTCATGCGTTTAATTAAGCGAACATTTTTCGCTAATTAGCTTACGTGCCATCTTCTTGCAACTGGTGGGATTTTAATTAACTAGCTCACGATAGTTTTTAATTTAATTTAAAATTCGTTTTGTACCGGCGACTAATTCTTTTTTTTTATATCAGGAAGGCTAATTACTAATTTTAATATGGCGGAAATTCAACGCCAACTACATTGATTGTTTTTGCTCATGCTTTAAATAAGTCGTATTGAACGAAAGAGAATTATGAATGAGATAAATTATGAAACTGTATGCTGAATGGGTTCCGTAAACAAATATTATAGTAGATTTTCTTTAGAAGTTAACACAATGGAATATTCATGCTGATAATTTATGCACTTGTCAGTACAATTCAATACTCACATGTATATTCTTTCTTCATGTGTAAATATTTACCTATAATTTTAATTTTTTCAAGTGTTTTAATAATTATATCGAAAAAGTGTTTTAATAATTATATTGACGGCTTTATTTCATATCAAAGTATTTAGTATCTTCTTTTTTGATCGCAGACTTTATTATGATAGCGTTGATGACTAAATTTGCCGTCAAGGTTCAAGTTCAGACAAGAAGATTCAAGTTTCACCAAAAAACTTCCCCCTTCAACCATTCCCTATCTCAGTTTGGATTTGCAAGAGTTGCGTTAAAGTGAAAGAAAATCAGAGTAGAAGAATGTGCCGATGGCGTGTATTTGATTCAGGTTGACCATAACTTGGCAGGAAGTGTTCCGCACACTTTGTTTCGTGACTACACTGTTGAAAATATGCGATGAGACAGGAAAAATCCAGTTATGAGACTGCAAATTACTGCCTCTGATTCTGACATAATTTAGAGTAGTGCCATCTATAGCAAGTCTGCCCTGCGTAGCCCTCTTAATCCACTGTTTCAACTATTAGGGTAGAGATTTGTTGTCATCGACGTTCGATTGTTCCAACGTTCAGGTTCAATTTGCTGGCAAGCGTGGACTATCAGGTCTGAAGATCTTCCGACGACATCTATCTATCAGAAAAATTGAACCAACACAGGAAACGACTCTCTATATCTCTCTTGAACACTGACCCTGTTCAAACGTTTAACTGAATGAAATCGCTGGATGGTAATCTGAATAAACATAATAATTATTAGAATTCTCAGTATAACAGATTGAACGCTTTGGAGAAAAATTGAAATGAATCGAGTTAGTAATTATGTTGTAAACTATAAAATGAATTTACCTAAGGTTTTTAAGCAAACCGAAACTAGAAATAATTATTCAAGATACACTAAACCTGAGAAAAAACAATTTTTTCATCTACCTATCGACTTCATACCGGCAAGAAGAATACATTATCAAGACATTGTCCAAATATCCTGTTCCTGAGAGCCAAATTTCGAGATTTGTTCATATTAAATCTATTCGCAAAAAACGTTTATATCATTACAAAAAAGACTGTGTCATATTCTTAAAAAAAGAAAGCAAAAAGTTTCATGGCGAAATCTCAAACTGAGTTTGTTCATATTAATACTATCCGCCTGAAACACTATTATCCTCACAGAAAGAGAGTGACCGTTATTATTTAACGAAATGAAGTCACATACGAACATATTTTCTAATATATTGTGCTTACTAGTGAAAAAATTAGATACATCAATATAAAATTTTGTGGGTGGGTATCTATATAAGCGAATAATTACAGGGCCCAAACACAGGTGTGACGGTGTCCCAGTGAAAGAGTTGGTTCAAATTTGCAGTGACGTGTAATGCAAACTGGCCGTAGCGAACACAGAGGTACACGACAATACACAAGTAAGAAAGGGGCATCAGATACTTCATGCATCCACCAAATTGTACTGCTAAATTCCCGAGCGGGGTTTAGAACTTTAATTTCAGTAGATAATATAGATATTTTGTGATCCAATTTTAACATTCAATAAAGCTGTTGTTAAAGTAAGCATCAATGTGGTTCATTTTACTGAAGGATTTCTTATTCAAGCCGTTATTCCCGACAGTGTAGCGGAGGCAGAAACACACCTTACCATGGCTGCAGCCAAGTGAACTTTTCATTTCCCTTCTGAGGTACAAAACGTACATATTGGTCCAGAGCGAGATATCTCTGTCAAACCCAGTATCTTAAGATTTGGAGAAAACAGAATTAACCCTTTCGAGACAAGAAACAGTTCCCAACCGAAGTGGGAATTGTAATTAGTTGACCCGAAAGGTCAGTGTTATTCAACAAATTTAGCGACTGGGATAAAAAGAAGTAATGTGATGGGATGGGATGAAGATGCACACATAATTCTAGTTCTCATAGGATTACTGACTTTTATTGCTTGTAGTATAAAAGTATTTCATATTAAGTTTAAATTTCGTTTTTTTATTATCACAATGACACGGTAAAATGGTCTGCGACTACCTGTAAAACAGCACGGATCAGAATTAAATAAGTTCCTGTTGAGATACAAACCTGTATAAATTTTATCTTGGGAAACATGTCTATGAGCGATATCTGCGTAAATGTTTCAACTGATTAAGCTTTAAGGTTGGAATGATATCAAAACAAATAATATAGATTTAATTTTTATTATCTCCGATCGATCGGCGACATATTAGTTACAATTTTACATACACCTTGTTATAAATGGGTCTCCTCATTTTGCCATTATTGACCAAACCACACATCACAGTGGTACTAACCTGTCTTTAGGGAATGTTGAAGCCAGTTTTGGTGAGAAAAAAAATATGTTCTAAAAATAACTCCTTACTGTTAGTACTATTCCCCATGATTCAACTTCGGTTGATCTAAATCAATGCGTTCTACAAAGATTGCGCAACAAAGAATTACAAAAAACAAAGAACATGTTTTATGTCTTTGTTGGCTACAGAAAATAATCAGTTCTGAGCAAGTTAGTATCTGGAAATGAGAATTGGTTTAGTTACAAGAAAAAAGTATTAAAACAAAAAAAAAGTCACATGTAATTCGAGAGAAAAAGTAATAACTTAGTTTCGACGTAATCTGCTGGAAAAAAAAAATTCTTATTGTCTAGTGAGATTAAAAATAACTTTTTTTTTACTATTATGAATTGAATGACCCCCAAAAAAAAAAAAACACATTCAATATACAATGCCACATTAAGAAAACGAATGAATGGTATATGAAAAGAGACGAACTATTTTCTTGGCAAGATTATCGATCAGCGATTTTTCCCTAAGACATCTCTTGTTCCTATGTCGTAATTTTGACATGAGAAAATCATTCAGTTCTTCCAATGGAAACTTATTTAAGAGCCTGCCTATTTCACGTTTACATTATTACTCCTTTGATCTTCAAAAATTTAATAGGAATATATCAATATATAGATTCTTTTCTTAAACCTGTTTAGAAAATATGAAGCCTAATCAACAAGTAGGCATAAATTGCGAAAATGATGTCATTTCTATTGTTTAACGATCAAAATCTTGCAAATAAATAGGAAAATAATATTTTTAATAAGAGTGAATTTTTGCAGCATTTCACATTAAAGCGAGTTTCAACCAGGACAATATACTTGTGTATTATTTTTATCTACAAACTTGCCGATGTAATCACTTCTCAACTAGATATTTATACTGATGACAGCATGTTACTACTTTCTTAATATTAAGTCCGATAAGCCAGACAGAGTAAAACTGGCAACTGCACTAGAAAATGACCTCCAGTTAGTTGATAACTGCGGAAAGAAATGACTTGTAAATTTTATCGTTTCCAAATCTAAATTATTATCTTTCAATCATCAGAGAAAACATATCTACCTTTCATAAGCATGACCTATGCTAACGTCCAGGTTGAACAACTCATTGCACTCTCATGGTCCCAATTGTTTCAGTGGCATGAATTTGAGTGATTATATTGAATAAGTTACCAGTTCTGCATGGTGTCTGGTTAGACAATTGTTCTCTTCACATCCATCGTAGGCATTTATAAATCTATCATTTAAAAGTGCACTGAATATTGCTACGATGTCTAGGTCGATGCTCCGATTATATAGCTCGAGAATCTCGACATAATCCAAAGAGGGCTCTTTACGGGAATCAATCCCGATCTGGCGTCAGTCACAATTCCACTAGTGTGACATGGCTTTTATTATGGCAATAGTTTTAATGCGCATTCATCCTTGATATCTCGCCCGCATAAAATTAAGCTTCCGACTAGGTTGATAACTATTTATCATTTTATTGTTGAAATAGCTAAAGATTAAGGTAAGATATAATCTAATCGTCTCTTTTCTCATAGTGAAACTCTTTCAATTCCTTGTTTCTCTACCAACTTGCAATTTTTCTTTTATTGACTTTTCTCTTTCATTCTTGTCCAGTAACCGTCTTAGTCTTATTAAAATTATCGAATCGCTTGGAATGAAACGATTTAGCAACGTCACTTTTTGAGTATATTCCTTTGATATGAAAACATTCCAAAAGGAAGAGGAATCCATTTATGCATAAATCAATTTCACAAAAACGGTATTGGAAATACTGAACCCTTAACATTGTCGCGGTAGATTGAGTGAAAATCATACAGAAATTTCTTTTATTTCAATTATTTACATTTTGCAAATGGATAGTATTTGCAAAGCACACACATATATATATATATATATATATATATATATATATATATAATATTTATATATTCAACATTGTGATTGGAAGGGTTTTCAGTTGACATTGTAAAACGTCATTCGTTTCAACATGCAGGAAATTTATGATACTCTAAATTTTCCATAACTCTGACACGAATTGACAGTATTTGATATTGTAGAACGTGTCGCTAACATTTTTGTCAGGATTTACAAACTCTACGTTTCATTCAACTTCGCAAATCAATCGATGCGAACTGAATGAGCTGATTTTTTGTGAAAATGCTTTCAACAAAGCCTACTTCGTGGATATTATGCACCCTAGTAAAATCAACTGTTCCTTCTTATCCTATTAACTGTTTGAACTTCTCACTAAAATTTAGATTCGATTGATCCGTATATGGTTAATTTAGATGTTCGGACTAAAGGGGTAACGGAAGTAACAATTTTATATACTATTTACATTATTCGGACTATTGTCCTGATCTGTGTTGCCATATTTGTCACAACTTTTCGGCCGTTGTATACTTCGGCCTTCTTTAGGTGGTTGGAATATCGAACTGAACTCTTTATTTCGCTCGCTTAATGACACATGACACAGTGGATCTATGACAGGACACAGAGTTGTAATTTTCAATACCTGATAAATTGGAGAGGTTAATCATCTAGATATTCATATTCTGAAATGTTGCCATTTAAACGCGCCATTATTAACGATCCCTGTGAGTATTGCGTGTTCTAAATGATTTTATGCTCAAATTGAAAATGGGGGAAAATCGTCTACATTTCCTGAGATTATGCACTTTTCATTCAAGAACAGTACACAAAATCGTGCAGAAACCAATAGAAACCAGGTGTGGTTGAATAGAGCTATGTACATACTTATTAATATTGCCTTTAAACTTCAATTAAACTATCCTACGAATTTGTGTCTCTCCAGAATAATTCCGGCTGGTATCTAACGCGTGACTTTTTTGTTTTCAGCACATTGGTCGTTTGATGTCCCTGAAGATATCCAATGACAGACAGATTTGTGGAACCGTGTCTATAAGTTTTAACTTTGACGTATGTAGATCTCTCACAGTGAGACATGTCACTTCCTGGTCTGATCGTCTATGCACAAGTGTCCTGATGTGATATGTCGTAGCAAATTTTTTTTTTAAAAAAATCATTAAATCAACAGTAGTCGAGTAATCACAAAATTCTCAAAGTAACTACATGGATAATGTTTTAAAACTTTAAATATCTAGAAAAACCTCCGAGAGAAACGATTCCACAACTCTTCAATTGGATATCCTCAGGGAAATAAAGCTATTATCGTC